>VZTH01009558.1:2461-13093 GCA_013397815.1 Aleadryas rufinucha | reverse complement strand
CCAGCCGTTCCCTGGGCCCTGTCACTGTCACAGAGATCGGAGCTGTCCCTCCAAGCTCCCCGCGCCCACCTCAGCACCCTGCCCGGCGCATCCCACCCCTCCCGGAGCCCCGGGAATGCCGGGCGCTGCTGCGGGGATCGCTGCCCCGTGGGAATAACCCTGCTCTCCCTTCTCAAGCCCTTCCCACGCGTGCAAAGCAGGCACCGGGGAGGCCGCCGGGGCTCCCCCGGGGCCGCGGGGAACCGGCCCGGCGAGCGCGGCGCTGCCACCGGCTCGGCGGGGAGGTGGCACACCCAGATGCTGTCGCCGTGCCAGGCTGCCAGCCCGCTCCTCCCCTCCGGAGCCGGCCGAACCGCTTCCCCCGGCTGCTTCTTGCAAAAAGCAGGCGAGGCCAGAGCCCAGCCCGGTTCCCAGCGCCGCTGCAGGAAATTCCCAGAGGAATCCCAGCGATGTCGCAAAGCCCTGAGCGGGGAGCAGCCCCCCCGGACCCTGCGGGGAGCTGGGGATCGCCGTTCCCCCCGTTCCGGCAGCACAAACCGGAGCCCCGCGGCCGCTCGGGTGCCGGGAGATGCGAAGCGGAGCCTCGCCGGATCGGGATCACTCCCAGCCGGGCTTGGCCGGGCACCAGCGTCCCGAATTCGGGATAGGCCAGGCCCGGCCCTTCCGAGGAACCTGTCTGGCTGCTGCTTTGCATTCCCAGGCAGCCGGATCCGCTGGGAAAATCGCCCTCGCCCGCAGCTCCCGGCGGTCCCGTGCTCCCTTGCCGTGTGAGACACGGGATGAGCGCTGGGATGGGGATGGAGGCTCCCGGATGAGGCAGAAATGGCTCGGGCAAGCGGCTTTTGGCGGCTCCCGCTCTGCCCGGCCAGGCTGGCAGCAGCCCCAGCCGGGAGGGTCGCGGTGTTGGGGTCCCTCCGGCTTTCCCCGTGCGCGGAGCCCCTGGAGGTGCTGGCGAGGGCACAGCGGAGATGCCATCGCGGTGACGTGGCGGTGACAGGAGGTGTCACAACCCCTGGTGACCCTCAGGGCCAGCGGAGTCACTGCGCCGCTCCCAGACCGTGCCCGAGGGGTGAGAGCCAGCGGCTTGTGCCAGCCTGGAGCGTCCCTGGAGCAGCCGAAGGGTCGGGATGAGGGGCCGTGGCCGGGAGTTGGACTCCACGACCCTTGGGGGTCCTTCCAGCTCGGGATATTCCATGGGTTTATGGTTTGTGGCTCCCACATCCCATCAGCTCAGGGCGGGCACGACGGGGTGGATCCTGGTGGGGATGGGAAGGACAGGAGATGTCCTGATGGTCCCACAGCCACAAATCGTGCTCCAGCAGTGCTGGATCTGATCCCCTCTGTCCCATTCCACTGCACATCCCAGAGTTTCTGGCGTGGAGGGATGGGCAGAGTTGTCCTGCTCGGAGAAATCCTCCAGCAGCCCAAAAACCATCATCAGCACAGCTCCAGGAGGGCACAGGAGCTCCGGAGTGGCCACCAGAGCTCGGCTAACCAGGTCCCCGCTGGGGTCTGGGGTTTCATTTCAGCTCGGATGTGACCCAGCCATTCCCTGCGCTCCAGGAAAACGGGATCAAAGTTTCCGGGTGCAGCTTTCTCCCCCTTTTTTGGGCCGCTCCAGGCTGCAGCCCGGTGCAACTGAAGACAGGAGGACTTTCATGTGGGGATTTCTCCCCCTTCAGATCTTCAAAGAAATCCAGCGATCAAACAGGTGGCTGTGGAGGCACCTTTAAAAAGAACAAAACTATAAAAAAAAAGGCCCCTCGCTTTGAAAGAATCGGAGGCAAAGGAACATCTCAACTTTGTTGTGTTAATTGTTCCGGCTCTCAAAGTTCTGACAGAACGTCTCAGAAACATCCCTGGCTCGGGGCCCAGGATGTGTCAGACACACAAAAAACGGCTCCAGCACAAAACCTGAGGAAGAGAAAACCGACAACGGGAGATTCCTGCAGGAAGGAACAATCCCGAGGTTCCAAGGAAGGAGCTCGGCCGCGGCCAGAGGGGAGGTGACACCCAAATTCCAGAGCCCCGGGGGCATCCCTGAGCTGCTCTGGGCGTCATTAGGAGCCATCAGCTAATGAGAGGCCCTTCATCCATCCCCTCCCCAGCGCTGTGAGAGCGGTTCTGGGAAGCTCCAGCGGGATCCAGCCCCATCCCCACGCTGCATTCCCAACACGAGCGGTGCCTTTGGCTCCCGGCTGCTCCCGGGGTCACCCCCGCGTCCCCCCCGAGCCCCGCTCCCCATCCCAAATAAAGGCTCGCTGGATCCGGGATTCCCGGTGCAAGCCCGGGCAGGAGCCGGTGCCGGGGGTGACTCAGGGCCCCGGCAGCTCCCCGGGGCCAGGGGAGCGCCCACAGCTCCTCTCTGCCGGGAAATCCTCCGGGAGTGGTGCAGGAGCCGCTCGCTCCGCTCCCCCAGGCAGCTCGCGGCTGCTCCGACCCCGAAATTCCCTTTATTCCCCCTTTTTCAGGGCGCTGCCGCTGCTCGGGGGGGACACACGGGGATGTGGATCCTAAAGCAGCCCCCAAATGTGGTGGGGTCCAGGCCGGGGGTGACCCAGAGAGGCACAGACACACCACCTACGCCAGCATTCCCATTAAAAATCTCTGGGAATGCCCAATTCTGGAAGTCCCTACACCTGTCCTTTGGCGGTGGTGGCAGTCCCAAATCCTGGGATGCAGCAGTGGGAAGAACAAATTTCCCCCAGGACCAGCAGGAGAAAGGTCTAGGCTGGCCTCACCTGGATAATCCCTTGGGATAGAGACCAGGGAAGCTTGGATCAGTGGATTTAAACCCACAGGACAGCCCGCTGTGCTCCAGCATCCCCTCATCCACCAGGACGATTCATCTCCGGGAGTTTCCCTGCTCCCCGAGGAGGAGCCCAGCCCCGCTCCCACACCCTGCTGGGCAGCATTCGGAGCTGAAGTCAGCCCCAAAAAATGGCCTTTTCTCAGCAAAACGCGGCTGAGGTCATTTCCAGCCGCCCCAAACCCCCGCGGGGCCGGGCAGGGCGGGGTGGGGGCTGCGGGAATTGCCAATCCTCGGGATGAAAGGGCTGGAGGGATGAAAGAGCCGTGAATAATGGTGGGGGGCTGAGAGGGGGGCTCGGAGGCGGCGGAAATCAGCGCTGGGATGAAAGGAGCGTTTCCAGGGGCTGGCGGGGGAATTCCGGGAGCGCGGGGATGGGGAGCGGTCACCGCACCCCCTCACCGGCACCGAGGTGCCCTCGGGCTCTGGCTGCCTCCTCATCCAGGGGCATTTCCCACCCTTCCCAGCGCTGTGGCCCGGGATAAGGTGGGAAAGAACCCGGAGCAGCCCCAGGGAGATGCCACAACTCGGGTTGGGGCCGAGCTGCCCACGACACCGGGATGGGGTGGGCAGCGCGTTCCTCACACCCAGCGGTGCCCACTCAGAGCTGCCACGGCTCCAAACCAGCACGGGGGGAGGTTTCCCAGCAAATCCCGAACGGAACGGGGCTGCGGCAGCACAGACCCCAAATGGGAGCCTCTGCTCCGCGCCCGGCTCATCCCATCCCATCCCATCCCATCCCATCCCATCCCATCCCATACCCTCCCCTCCCATCCCACCCCACTCCGGCAGCTCCCGGGGCACCGGGACTTTGCCCAGGCTCAGCCGGACGCCCTCGGAGCGGCTTTGAGCGCTCCGGAGTTTCTCAATGGCTCGGGAAGCACGCGGGGAATGCGCGGCGGGGGGCAGAGAGCGGTGACCGCCCCTCCAAACGCAGCCTGGTGGGACAAGGGTGGCATTCCGGGCATAGCCCTGCCACCCCTGCCCTGCTGAGCCCGAACGGCTCCGATTAACCCGGCTGGAAAGCGGGAATGGTTACGGAGCAGTGAGATGGATTTCCCTGCCGCAGCGGGGGAAGGGGGTGAAGGGAAGGGGTGGAGAGGCAGCTCCTGGCACCAAAACCCGGGGATATTCCCCAAAATTTAAATCCACGGGGGTCCAGGGATGTGAGAGCGGCGCTAGGACAGGGGCTGCCCACAGTGGGGAGGGGAGAATCCCACTGATCCACCAGTGCCCTGCTTCCAGCACAGCTCGCCCTAAATTTTAGGCTCAGCCTCAAAATCCAGCTGGTCCCACTCCCGGGGGTGCTGAGCCCCCACATCAGGGATGTGCCTGGTCCCAGTTGAGCACCACAGAGCGCTGGGGAGGCCCCAGTTAAACCCAGTTTGAGGAGGGGCTGAGAGCACAGAGGTTTCCACCCATTTCCACCCTGCAGGATGCGTCTGAGCACGGCCCCATCCCAGCGGGAACAGCACAGGGACAGGGACGGGGACGGGGACAGGGACACCAGCCTGGCCCTCCCTCACCCCCAGCAATCAAAGTCACAACTCAGCTTTACCATTTGCTTTTAATTTAACGTTTTTCTCCAGCCCGTGCTGTCGGAAGGAGGGAAAAGCCCCAGAGCGCCCCTGGAGAGGGGAAAGGGGCAGCGAGCACACGCGGCCATAGTGCAAGGGAGCCGTGTGACACGGGGACACAGCCACCTCCCCAAAAACACCCCTGGGAGGCCGCTGTGTGCGCAGCCCGACACCTCCCGTGCTGCTGCCCTCCACAGCGGCTCGGACAAAGGCAATAAATCAATAAATAAAGACGCGGCGCCTCAGCAAAGGCACCTTTTTCTTTTCCTATTTTTTTTTCCTATTATTTTTTCCACGTGACAACGAGAGATGTCGGCATCGCAGCATTCCTCAGCCCGGCGTTTCGGCCACATCCAGCTCGGGTTTCTCAGCACTCGGGAGAGGGCAGAGCCGTGGCCTGGGCGCTTTTGGCCGCCAGCACCTCGCAAAGCCCAGCCCACGGGCAGCACCTTTGAGCCCTCCCAGCACCCTGCTACATCTCCAGCTTGTTTGAGGTATATCACCCGCCCCCCTCCGGTACCTTGTGCAGCCAAAAAACAGTGCAAAGAAAACAAAAATCCCCCCTCCCCAACCCCTTGCTTGCACCCCCGCGATGAGATGAGCCTGTTTGAGAGGGGAGGACGGCAGCGAGGAGCCTCCGGGACCCCCCAGCCCCTCCTCGGGGGTCACTCTGGGGGCTTTGGTCCATTAAATGTCCTGGCCCTGGGGCATCCCTGGCCACCGCCTCCCCCCGAGGCTGCCAAATAAATCCGTGGGACGTGGATCAGCAGCACCGGCAGCCCCGGGGAAGGCAGGGAGGGCTCAGCCCCCTCCCCAAAACGCACCACACGCCGCGGGGAGGGAGGTGGCCTCAGCTCAGCTTCACCCCGACGGCCACAGCGCGCCGGTAGAGCTCGGTGCCGCTGTCACAGCCCGCCAGCGACGCGCTGCTCTCCGCCAAGGGGCTGCGGCAGTGGGTGACAGTCCAGCGGCGCGGCCGCCGCCCTTCCTCCCGCTCCTCCTCCTCCTCCAGCCGCAGCAGGCTGTCGGCGGACACGCAGCCCCGCATGGCCCCGGCGCTGGGGGGGCCGCGGGAGGGCAGGTCCAGCTGGTCGAAGGACTCCGTGGACAGGATGCTGTCCTCGCTGACGGCGCTGGCCGGCCGGGCGCGGGGGCCCTGCGGGAGGGGCACCTCGCCGAAAGCCCCGAAGCCTCCCCCGGGGGGGGTCTCCGGCTCGGTGCAGCCCGAGGAGAATTTCCCGTTGTGCTTGAGGATTCCTTTCCTGCGGGCCGGGAGCCCCTGCGGGCCCCGCGCCGGGGAGGGCGGCTCGGCGAACACGCTCCCGTCCAGGTCCAGGCTCCCCGCGTCCAGCACGTCCCCGGACTCGCAGCACTCCAGGGAGGAATAATAGCCCGACTCCCTGGCCGAGGGCTTCTTCAGGATTCCCTTCTTGGGCACGGCCGCGGGCGCCGCTCCCGTGCCGCTGCCGCAGGGCAGCATTCCAGAGGACAGGATCCGGGAGAGCCCCGCCGGGACCCCGTCCCCGTCCTCCGCTGCCGCCGGGCCGGGCACCTTCTGCTCGCAGGAGTTCCTCTTCTTCAGGATGCCCTTGGGCCGCTTGAGGATGGACTTGGAGGGGTTCTCGGGGCCCGCGGGCAGCTCCTGCAGCGCGTGGGAGACGTCGTTCTCCTTCTTGGACTTCTTGAGGGAGCGCTGCCGCTCCAGGGCCACGCCGGGGATGTGCTGCTTCAGGAAGCAGCGCACCTTGGAGCCGTTCTCCAGCAGCGGCCGGGACGAGCGGCGCAGCCACTCGGCCACCGTGGCCAGCGGGGATTCGCTCTCCCGCAGCAGCTCCTGCTCGCCCAGCGGCACCTTGTAGCCCCAGTTGACCCACCAGTGCGTGGCGATGTCCTCGATGGTGGCCCGGCGCTCGGGGTTCACCATCAGCATCCACCGGATCAGCCCGCAGGCATCTGGGGAAGGGACAGGTCAGGCACGGGGAGGGGACAGCGGGAATGGGGACACGCAGGGGGACGGGGGTGGCCCTACCTGAGAACTTCGTGGGCTCCCGGTAGTCGCCGCTCGTGATCTGCTTGACCAGGGTCTTGTAGTCGTGGCCATCGAAGGGCATCGTGCCGTGCACCAGGATGTAGAGGAGGACGCCCAGGGACCAGCTGTCCACCTGGGAAAGGGACAGAGGTGCCTGGAGGGGACAGCAGGACCGGGCTGTCCCGGTCCCCACCCCACCAGAGTCTCATCAGAGTTCCCAGGATGGCAGCAGCCACAGGGAAGGGGCAGAGCGTGGGGCAGGACCCCAGCACATCCACCGACCCCACAGCGCCCGGGCTCAGGGGTTCTGTTATCCCAAAACACACTGGGAAAGCCCCCAGAGCAATTCTGGGCGGGGATGGGAAGCACAACCAACCTCGGGGCCCTTGTAGGGCCGGCCGTTGATGATCTCGGGGGACGCGTACAGGGGGCTGCCGCAGTAGGTCTGCAGGAGCTTGTCCTGCTGGAAAACGTTGGACAGCCCGAAATCTGCAATCTGAGGGGACAAACACGGCTGTCATCCAGCAGCAAAGTTCCCTTTCCCAAAGTTCCCTTTCCCAAAGTTCCCTTTCCCAAGTTTTCCAAGGCTGAAATTTCCCCTGGATCTCTCCAGGGACGAACCCAGCCCGAACCAGGGCTGCCCTTGGTTCTGAACCCCCTCAGGGGGCACCACCAGCCTGGTTTTCCACCCCTGAGGTCGCTCCTGCTGCTCTCTCCCTCCCAAAAACCTCCTCCCAGCCACAGCAGCGGCTGCCCTGCAGCCCTGGCAGTGGGAGCAGAGCGGGAAGGTGAGGTCGGAAGGACTTCCAGGCTCTCCTCCAGCTCATTCCCAGCCACCGCAGGCTGCACGGTCCCTATCAGCTCCACCTCGTGCAGGTGCTCATTATCCTCATTAGAGCTGTCACCTCACAGCGAGCAGGAGCTGCCGTGGCTGCCCTCGAGCTCCCCATTGCAACATTACCCCTGGTGGAGATGATAAACCCCACAGCCCGTTATCAGTGACCGCAGGGATCCCCGGCCGAGGCCGTGCCGTGCCCTCCCTCCCTGGCAGGGAGCAGCACTCGGGGCCCCTGGAGCTGGGATGTCCCAGCTGGCACGCACAGAAAGCAGGAAAAGATCCCTTCTCATCCATCCAGCGCTGATCTGGCTGCTCAGACTTTGCCCCCTTATCAGCAGGCAGATATCAGTTATGGCTCTGACAGCCCTCCCGGCTGCCCTTTTCCCGGGCAAACACCATCCCAGGTGCTGCCAGAGCTCCGGGAAGCCCTGAGAGGGCTGAGGAGCTGGGCAGCTCCCCGGGGGTGACCCCAGAGCGCGGCCAGGCCGTGGCAGCCCCTCACCTTGATGTTCCCGCTGGCGTCCAGCAGGATGTTCTCCAGCTTCAGGTCCCGGTGGACGATCCCGTTCTGCGGGAAGGGCCGGGAGAGCCGGGGTTAACTCGCGGAGGGTTGGAGGGAGGGAAAAGTCCGGCACTGCCGGGAGGTCACTGCCGGTCAGGGGCACGGCGAGCAGGGCAGAGGAGCCGTGCACAGCGCTGGGTGTGTCCCCGGGGATGGTGCCCAGCCCGGGTGCCAGCAGGTCTGCGAGCAGGAGCGGGGAGGTGCCCGCACCAGGTTCCACCCTGGGCTCCTGCGTTGTCCCCAGCACCCGGTGCCAGCCCCAGCAGGGCACAGCTCCCGCTTGGCACAGCTCCTGCTGAGCCCAGCTGAGCGAGACCCCGAGCTGGTTTGGGGTCGGGAGCTGCCCTGCCACCCCCTGTTCCCACCGAGGGCTGAGGCACAGCCTTGGGGCATCCTCCAGGGAGACCCTGGGGATGGAGGGTCCTGCCAGGGCACCATCCCACCGCCCCGGGGAGGGTCCTGCGGCTTCAGGAACAGGACAGGTGACCCAGGGCTTGGCTTCCAGCCCCGAGGGCAGCTCTGGGCGTCTCCGTCTGCTTGGGTGGGAGGGGAGGTGACACCTCCCAGGCCGGGTTAGTCACCTCCACACCGCAGCAGCCGAGGCCAGGACCTCCCAAAAGCTGCCGGGGCACTGCCACACCCTTCAGACAAAGGCAGGACCAACCCTTCTCCTGGGAAAGGTGCAGAGCCACGAGCTCCTCTCACCTCCCGCGGGGCCGCATCCCTCCCCAGCCCCTCTGCTGCAGGGCGGAGCACTCAGGAGCCCGTCCAGCCGCTCTCCCGCTGGGAAATCACCGGGAAATGACCGGAAATCACCGGGAAATGACCGGAAATCACCGGGAAATGACCGGGAAGCGCGGTGCCAGCCCACCTTGTGGCAGTAGTAGACGGCGGACACGACCTGGCGGAAGAAGTGCCGCGCCTCCTGCTCCGAGAGCCGCTGCCGCTCGCTGATGTAATCGTACAGGTCCCCTTTGCTGGCGTATTCCATCACGATGACGATCTTGCTGCTGTTCTCAAACACTGCGGGACACAGAAAAGGGTTGGGAGAGATGCTCAGCACTCGTTATGCTCATTAGGGAATGCTCATTAGGACACCCCTGTTAATCCGGTGAAGCCCTGATCGACCCTAACGCTGCCCACCCCAATCCCTGCCCTCAGTCTTGGGCCGAACGGGGACCTGCAGGTCAGGGGGGCCACCAGAGCTGTCACCCGCATCCCCCAGTGCCACCAGGGCTGTCACCCGCATCCCCCAGTGCCACCAGGGCTGCTGGCCCAGCGGCTGTGCCACCACGGAGGTGTCTCAAGCGGGCGGCTCTTTGCTGGAACCTCCTGCCAAGGGGGGGAGGTGACAGCGCTGGCACCGCCGGTGACCTTCCTGCCCGTTCCCACTGCTCCCAAAAAAGGCTCTGGCCGGAGCCGGGAGCCGGAGCGTTTTCTTCCTGTTTGCAGAAAGGCACCTCGGTGTTTTGGAATTCCAGCCGCCGCTGTGACTCAGCCCTCGCAAACAGCGCGGAGGAGCTGCCAGCCCAGCCCGTTCGCTTTGTTCGCAGGACAAAAGGGCTCCGCAGCCCTCACAAGAGCCGGCAGCAGGGGCAGAGCCAGCCCGAGGGAGGGCAGGGGCACCGCGGGTTCCAGCTCAAGGACTCGGTGTCTGCAAAGCCTGACCCACCTGCGGATTTGGGCTGAGCCTGGTTCTGGTTGGACCTGGAGGAATTTCCCTTTGGGTCGGTGTTAACCCAACCCCCCCCGGGCAGCAAAGCCCAGCCCTGGCCATAAAGCCAAGCCCGGCAGCACCAGGAACTCTCCCAGCACGCTGTGGTTTGGTTTTCCAGTGCCCCGGGGGAGGGAATGAGCAGGACTCCAGGACTGAGATTAAACCCTGCCCCGGGCTCTGAGCGGATCCACGGAGATCCCAAATTCTCCGGGACGAGCGTCCGGCACAGCCGCACGCAGCCCCTGCTCCCCCAGCACAGCTCAGCCTCCTTCCACAGCCCCACCGAGGCTCCCAGCTCCCAAAATCCACATTTGGGGCCGGATTCCCTGTCTGGGAGGGAGGGGACGGCACAGGAAAAGCTATTTCTGGAGCAGGTATTTCCCCTCGGCGGGGAAAGCGCAGCCCGGGAGCATCTGCTTTCCTTGCTGAGTCACCGGGAACGGGAGCCAGGTCCTGGAAGGGAGGAGAGGGCCGGGCTGAACCCACCCCAAGAGCCCCTTCCCGGTCCCCAGCCCGTTCCGGAGGCTCCGCTCGGGGATGCGGCTGGAAAAGGGAAGGGAGGGGAGGCCTCACCTTCGTGCACAGCGATGATGTGGGGGTGGTTGAGGGAGGACATGATCTCAATCTCCCTCCGGATGTGGACAAGGTCCTGCTCATCCTTGATTTTGTCCTTCCGGATGGATTTGATGGCCACCTGTGGATGAGCACAGAGGGGCTGTCGGGGGCTGTGAACTCCCAAAGGAAGAAATTCCTCCCTCCCCCTGTTTTGGGAAGGGGCTCACAAGCAAGATCCGCACCACGCCGCTCCCCCACGTGCCGTCTCCAAGAGCTGAGCAGCGCAGCTCCATGGAAACAGCTCCCGGAAAAGCGAATTTTATCGATTTGGGGTTTATCCTTCCCGATTCCTGCTGCTGCACGCACGGGAGAAGCTCCCCCCGAGGGACACCTGGGCCAGCTCCTCATTTTTGGGGGCTCCTCCCGCAGGTAGCACAGCCCCGCTCCTGATTTTTGGGGCTCCCCGAGCCTCATCCCCCAGGTAGCACAGCCCCGCTCCTGATTTTGGGGGCTCCCCGAGCTTCTTCCCGCAGGTAGCACAGCCC
>VZTH01009556.1:478185-510421 GCA_013397815.1 Aleadryas rufinucha | reverse complement strand
TTCTCTGTCAGTGCCTGCAAGTTATCTGTAACTTCATTTCTCACAATTTTGGTATTGGTTCCCCCTTTCCATGCAATGTTTTATCTTTGGGTTTATTAAATTTCCAGGTGTCCTTTCTTGCTTTCCTATGTACTGAAAAAGTAGTGATGACTTGTATTATCTAGCTCATCACAGAGAATGAAAAAAGACAACAAAAAAAAACATCACTGAAGTATTATTTTGGGCTCTACTGCTTGTCACATAATGAGTAACTTGGTTGAAATGAAATGCTTTCATTATGAATGCTTTACAGTCCTAGGATCTCTCTGCTTCATTATCTTATCTTATCAGTAAGACACACTGAGACCAAATAAGTGTGATGAGACCAAATAAATGTGATGTGATGTGTGTGTCACTTTATTCTGAAACAAAGTCTTCATTTCATATTTTAAAACATCCTCTTGTTACTGTTGATAGTACTGTTTATTGGAGGTTTTCATCAGGAAAAAGAATTTTTAAAAAAGAGTAATTTAGCTGCTTTAATTTCCTGTTTGCCTATAAGAGAGGCTCACCTTTCCTTAGGACAGCATGTTAAAATGCACCAGGATTTTTGTGAACAGCTAATAGACCAAATAGTTCTGGGAAGCAGGAAGTCAAATGGGAAGCTTAGTCTAACAGATCAGGTTCTGAACAGTCATTATTTTAAGAGTGTGGATCTAATGAGGAGTACAACAATAACAGCCCTTAATTAAATGGACTGTTTCTGAAAATTAGAGGTCAGACATTAAAAGTAAATGGCATCCAGTTATGCATGTGTAATTTGCATACCTATTTCTTTCACCTAGTACAATTTTATGTCCTCCCTAGTGGAGGAATCATTAAACACATTTTTTTGTTTTTGGTTTTGTTTTTTTTTTAAATTTGAAAATATTTTCTCTCTATGTATATTGATATATTTAGAGTTTATTTTTCATGAATTTTAGAAAATCTGAAGTAAATTAAGGTGTCATTTTATATACATTAGAAAATAATAATGCAGTCATAGAATGGTATTTTCTCTTCATAGAGAAATTAGAGAAAAAGAATTAGAAAGAAGATCCTTTCATTAAGGCAATTTTCTAATGCAAACCCATTTATTTTCCCTGCCCTTGCCATTGTTGACATTACTTCTGTGTTGAGCAGAGGCATGAGCCGTTGCAGGACTATAGTTCAGGAAGTTGGTTGAAAAACAAATATAAACAGAGAAAAATAATAAATGCAGGCAGCACTTCCATAACTATATAATACCATCTTTTGAGATGGTACCAGCCTTTGACCTATTCATTTAGTCTTGGCAAAGGTAATAAGCTTTAGTAAACTAGTTGATGTAGCTTGAATGGCTGACAGGCTTTCAAGCATGCAAATTTTCAGTATTTAAAGGAGAGCTTATGAATCTGTTTTCTCCAACTGTGTCAATTAGTCTAATTAAAGAGGTTCTTCCTTCCTATACTTTATACACATTCCTATGACTTTAAGGCTTTACTTATATCCTTAAAGACAGCTACTATAACATTACTAGATTGTTTCTCTAGCATGATAATAAATTCCTTCAAATATTCCAGGTTTTTCTAGGTATTGTACTGATTTTCCAAGCCAGAGAGACATTGTGTCTTCAAACTGCCGATTCGGTTTAGTAGGCCCCAAGTGTGCCACTATTGCCTACAACTATTGGATAAGAATATGGATTATAATCCATCTTTAATTTCTCTGCTATAAAGATCACATATTTTGTACTTAAGTGGTTGAACATCCAAAATTTTTGGGCAGTAATATTTCACAGTAACTTCGGGTTTTTCCCTGTTACCAAGAGAAGTCCTTATATGCACGTAAATATATTTATTGTAAGAATTAATTTTAATAAATCTTATAATTTCATTCAGTTTTTGAAAGGAGGCATATTGTACAAAGAGAGAGAGTGTATGTCCTTGGCAAATAATACCAACCTGGGAATAGATGGGTTTGAAGAAATAAAACAGAAAGAGAGATCATTAGGAAACCAGCAAGCTGTTAAAAGAACAGTCAGCCAGACACTGTCATAAAGATTTGAAATGCTGCAGCATCTTCTTTTATGGCAGTTCTCATTCAGAAAGGTCACGATGGTATGGAGAATGAAGGGTTATCTTTTATGATCTCTAGCTATTTTAAATAGTGTAAAAAAATAAATCCAAGGAATTGGAAAATATTTATTAGCCTTCAGAGACTTTGCAAGCGTTTAGTTGAGATATTGAAGTGCTATGCGTGTTGTAGGAGATGATGAGAAGATCAGTAGCTATTAACCATACCCTGTAGGTTTTAATACCTCAGAGAAATGTTAGCACAAATTCCACACAGTAACTTCTCAAGCAAAATCCTAAGGTCCTGAGTTCTCTAAATGTAGTCAATGATTGATCATGCATTTAACATTACTGATTTGTCTAAGCATCTGTTGAACATTCTGCCACCTGCCTGTAAAGACATGGTGATCAAAACTTTTACAAAACTACCTGCAGAGAAAGGGAGGAAATTTTTTAAGATTCTCTTGCTTCTCCCTTATGTGCCTCTGCTGCCAATCATCCTTTATCTGGGCAAATTTTCAAATGATTCAGAGTGTGGAATTACTATTTTTTTTTTTAATTTAAAAGGATAATGCTATCCTCCACAATTTTATTCTTGAAACATTTTGAACTAGGGAATATCTAAACTTCTATTAACTCAAGGTACCAAGTTAAGCTTAACAAGTATATTCTGCTACAGTGAGTACAACAAACAAGAAAATAGTCCGAGCTACATATTCTATAACAAGGTTCAAGGATTTATTATAAATCAGGTTTGAAAAAATGGTGAAATGTAGAGGTGTTTGTATTTTTGTTGTAGGAGATGGTTATTATCAACAAGGCATGTATGGTAAAAAAGACTAGCTAAAAATATTATCTTGAAGAAGTAGAAACTATAGCCTATAATTCTGTACCCAGAATACACATTGCATTGTTTAGATTTAATGTATTTTTTTAAAAAAGAAGAAAAACTCCTAATGGATTTTTAAAAGTGAAGTTTGTAATTTTTTGAGTTTACAATTTCTACTGATATCAAAATAGCTGTGGTGAGCTGAGACTGTGGCTGACCACCAGGTGCCCACCAAGCCACTCTACTACACCCCCTCCATCAAGATGATGGAGGAGAAAATACAACAAAAGATTGTGGATTGAAATAAGGGAGTTTGTTCAGTAATTAGTCTTACAAGCAAGACTGACTCATGTAGGGGAAATTATACCTCTCCAACATGGATCCTTCCCACGGGCTACAGTTCTACATGAACTGGCCCAGTGTGGATCCCTTCCATGGGGTGCATTCCTACAGGNTTCTACATGAACTGGCCCAGTGTGGATCCCTTCCATGGGGTGCATTCCTTCAGGAACAGGCTGCTCCAGTGTGGTCCCCCACAGCGTCTCAGGTCCTGCCAGCAAACCTGCTCCAGTGTGGGATCCTCTCTCCATAGATCCATAGCTCCTGCACCAGTGTGGGCTCTCCATAGTGTGCAGCTTCTTTCAGGGCACATTCCACCTGCTCTGGTGGGGTCTCCTCCACAGGCTGCAGGTAGATGATGTCTGCACCCCTGCTGACCTCCATGGACTGCAGGGGCAAAGCCTGGCTCATCGTGGTCTGTACCACGGGCTGCAGGGGAATATCTACTCTGGTGTCTGGAGACCTCCTCCCCCTCCTTCTCCACTGAACTGGGTGTCAGCAGGGCTGTTTCCATCACATATTATCATCCTTTGTCTGGCTGGTATTTGCTCCTGCTCAGGATTCCCCCTCTTTACAAACTCTGTTATCCCATTGGTGCTACTGCTGTGGCTGATGGGCTTGGGTCCATCTTGGAGCTGGCTGGCATTGACTCTGTTGTACATAGGGAATGCCTCTGACAGCTTCCCAGAGAAGCCACATCTGTAGCACCCCCCTCCCTGCCTTGTCTGCCACTTTTCAGAATTTCTCTCTGCTTCAAGTTCATTCTTTCACAAAACAGAGAAACATAACCTTTGTGATATCACTTCTCATTTCAGTAGACAGGATTATGNCAAAATCCTAAGGTCCTGAGTTCTCTAAATGTAGTCAATGATTGATCATGCATTTAACATTACTGATTTGTCTAAGCATCTGTTGAACATTCTGCCACCTGCCTGTAAAGACATGGTGATCAAAACTTTTACAAAACTATCTGCAGAGAAAGGGAGGAAATTTTTTAAGATTCTCTTGCTTCTCCCTTATGTGCCTCTGCTGCCAATCATCCTTTATCTGGGCAAATTTTCAAATGATTCAGAGTGTGGAATTACTATTTTTTTTTTTAATTTAAAAGGATAATGCTATCCTCCACAATTTTATTCTTGAAACATTTTGAACTAGGGAATATCTAAACTTCTATTAACTCAAGGTACCAAGTTAAGCTTAACAAGTATATTCTGCTACAGTGAGTACAACAAACAAGAAAATAGTCCGAGCTACATATTCTATAACAAGGTTCAAGGATTTATTATAAATCAGGTTTGAAAAAATGGTGAAATGTAGAGGTGTTTGTATTTTTGTTGTAGGAGATGGTTATTATCAACAAGGCATGTATGGTAAAAAAGACTAGCTAAAAATATTATCTTGAAGAAGTAGAAACTATAGCCTATAATTCTGTACCCAGAATACACATTGCATTGTTTAGATTTAATGTATTTTTTTAAAAAAGAAGAAAAACTCCTAATGGATTTTTAAAAGTGAAGTTTGTAATTTTTTGAGTTTACAATTTCTACTGATATCAAAATAGCTGTGGTGAGCTGAGACTGTGGCTGACCACCAGGTGCCCACCAAGCCACTCTACTACACCCCCTCCATCAAGATGATGGAGGAGAAAATACAACAAAAGATTGTGGATTGAAATAAGGGAGTTTGTTCAGTAATTAGTCTTACAAGCAAGACTGACTCATGTAGGGGAAATTATACCTCTCCAACATGGATCCTTCCCACGGGCTACAGTTCTACATGAACTGGCCCAGTGTGGATCCCTTCCATGGGGTGCATTCCTTCAGGAACAGGCTGCTCCAGTGTGGTCCCCCACAGCGTCTCAGGTCCTGCCAGCAAACCTGCTCCAGTGTGGGATCCTCTCTCCATAGATCCATAGCTCCTGCACCAGTGTGGGCTCTCCATAGTGTGCAGCTTCTTTCAGGGCACATTCCACCTGCTCTGGTGGGGTCTCCTCCACAGGCTGCAGGTAGATGATGTCTGCACCCCTGCTGACCTCCATGGACTGCAGGGGCAAAGCCTGGCTCATCGTGGTCTGTACCACGGGCTGCAGGGGAATATCTACTCTGGTGTCTGGAGACCTCCTCCCCCTCCTTCTCCACTGAACTGGGTGTCAGCAGGGCTGTTTCCATCACATATTATCATCCTTTGTCTGGCTGGTATTTGCTCCTGCTCAGGATTCCCCCTCTTTACAAACTCTGTTATCCCATTGGTGCTACTGCTGTGGCTGATGGGCTTGGGTCCATCTTGGAGCTGGCTGGCATTGACTCTGTTGTACATAGGGAATGCCTCTGACAGCTTCCCAGAGAAGCCACATCTGTAGCACCCCCCTCCCTGCCTTGTCTGCCACTTTTCAGAANTCTTTTATGATCTCTAGCTATTTTAAATAGTGTAAAAAAATAAATCCAAGGAATTGGAAAATATTTATTAGCCTTCAGAGACTTTGCAAGCGTTTAGTTGAGATATTGAAGTGCTATGCGTGTTGTAGGAGATGATGAGAAGATCAGTAGCTATTAACCATACCCTGTAGGTTTTAATACCTCAGAGAAATGTTAGCACAAATTCCACACAGTAACTTCTCAAGCAAAATCCTAAGGTCCTGAGTTCTCTAAATGTAGTCAATGATTGATCATGCATTTAACATTACTGATTTGTCTAAGCATCTGTTGAACATTCTGCCACCTGCCTGTAAAGACATGGTGATCAAAACTTTTACAAAACTATCTGCAGAGAAAGGGAGGAAATTTTTTAAGATTCTCTTGCTTCTCCCTTATGTGCCTCTGCTGCCAATCATCCTTTATCTGGGCAAATTTTCAAATGATTCAGAGTGTGGAATTACTATTTTTTTTTTTAATTTAAAAGGATAATGCTATCCTCCACAATTTTATTCTTGAAACATTTTGAACTAGGGAATATCTAAACTTCTATTAACTCAAGGTACCAAGTTAAGCTTAACAAGTATATTCTGCTACAGTGAGTACAACAAACAAGAAAATAGTCCGAGCTACATATTCTATAACAAGGTTCAAGGATTTATTATAAATCAGGTTTGAAAAAATGGTGAAATGTAGAGGTGTTTGTATTTTTGTTGTAGGAGATGGTTATTATCAACAAGGCATGTATGGTAAAAAAGACTAGCTAAAAATATTATCTTGAAGAAGTAGAAACTATAGCCTATAATTCTGTACCCAGAATACACATTGCATTGTTTAGATTTAATGTATTTTTTTAAAAAAGAAGAAAAACTCCTAATGGATTTTTAAAAGTGAAGTTTGTAATTTTTTGAGTTTACAATTTCTACTGATATCAAAATAGCTGTGGTGAGCTGAGACTGTGGCTGACCACCAGGTGCCCACCAAGCCACTCTACTACACCCCCTCCATCAAGATGATGGAGGAGAAAATACAACAAAAGATTGTGGATTGAAATAAGGGAGTTTGTTCAGTAATTAGTCTTACAAGCAAGACTGACTCATGTAGGGGAAATTATACCTCTCCAACATGGATCCTTCCCACGGGCTACAGTTCTACATGAACTGGCCCAGTGTGGATCCCTTCCATGGGGTGCATTCCTTCAGGAACAGGCTGCTCCAGTGTGGTCCCCCACAGCGTCTCAGGTCCTGCCAGCAAACCTGCTCCAGTGTGGGATCCTCTCTCCATAGATCCATAGCTCCTGCACCAGTGTGGGCTCTCCATAGTGTGCAGCTTCTTTCAGGGCACATTCCACCTGCTCTGGTGGGGTCTCCTCCACAGGCTGCAGGTAGATGATGTCTGCACCCCTGCTGACCTCCATGGACTGCAGGGGCAAAGCCTGGCTCATCGTGGTCTGTACCACGGGCTGCAGGGGAATATCTACTCTGGTGTCTGGAGACCTCCTCCCCCTCCTTCTCCACTGAACTGGGTGTCAGCAGGGCTGTTTCCATCACATATTATCATCCTTTGTCTGGCTGGTATTTGCTCCTGCTCAGGATTCCCCCTCTTTACAAACTCTGTTATCCCATTGGTGCTACTGCTGTGGCTGATGGGCTTGGGTCCATCTTGGAGCTGGCTGGCATTGACTCTGTTGTACATAGGGAATGCCTCTGACAGCTTCCCAGAGAAGCCACATCTGTAGCACCCCCCTCCCTGCCTTGTCTGCCACTTTTCAGAATTTCTCTCTGCTTCAAGTTCATTCTTTCACAAAACAGAGAAACATAACCTTTGTGATATCACTTCTCATTTCAGTAGACAGGATTATGCTGTTGTACATAGAAGACGATGGTTTAAAATGAGGAACAAAAACATAAACTCAAAGAAACAAAGCTCCTTTTTTTTTCTTCATGCAAATACCTCTAATATCAAGGTAAGTAAGAAAAAGAAAATTATAGATAGCCTGTGACATATAGGTCATTTTTTCAGAAGAAAATATTTTTGAAGTGTCATCTGGCATCTTGGAAAAGTAGTTAAAGCTTTCAAAAAGCATATATATTAGCAAAATATTAATATAATGTAAGTATGATTTTATTACATTAATTTTGCAATATCCCAACAAGAAGAATCCAGTTAAATAGAGATTTTGGTGTTTTCATCACCTGGGAATTTGAGAGGGCTTGTTAACAAAATAAAATGGTAAAAGGGAAGCATAAGGAACAGCTTGGTACTGGATAGGATTAGGAGAGAGTGGTGTATTGGGAAGAACCTGGTCCATATTTAGCTCAACCCTGCCAGTATCTCTTTGAGACGACCTCACATCACTTCTGCTGAATGTCTTAGCAGTCTTTTCAGTTGTACTATTCCGAATATAAAAACACTATGATTTTTTTTCAAGGAGTACTGCTCGTATTTTCAGCTTAGTATCATCATACAATCATAATGACAATGGAAGTCCATTCTGAAGGATTTAGAAATTGAGTGCTTGAATTTATATTGCATTTTATCAAGCAGAAGGCTTTTTTTATACAGCCAAGGTATGTGATAATAATCTGTTCTGACTTGTGTTTTATGCTCCCTCAAGGAAGACTTTTAGTCACCATTTACCTCCTGTTTCTTTTCCTGTTGAGTACAATACTGCTGAATGCAAGGTTTGTCTAGTTCAATGGAAATTGGTGGAGACACAGGCCAATATTTTTCTTTCTCATGTGCTCTTGGAGACGACTAAACAGAAATCCAAATCCACTAAGACTCCTTTCACTGCCTATGCACTGGCATGATTTTAACTTGGTCAAAATTTGGCACAATATTTTTGCTTATTCCACACCACTTCCTTCTTGTTTTCTTGCTATATGCTGCTAAAATGTACTTCTCTGACTTGCATTCATGTATCAGAAATTGACTCTGTTCCATTGAAATCAATAGCAACTCTCCTAAAAATTTAAAACTGAGATGACAATGAGTCTACTAAAAAATAAAGCAGCCATTTCTCATGGCTGTGCAGCTGTGTTCAGCCACTCTTGTAGGCCAGCACAGTGAGGGTCAGTACACTCACCTGCTTCCTTCATGCCTACCCTGATGTACTGGGTTTGTGTGGACAGGTTTTGGTAGTGAGGGCCAGGATGCTACAGAGGTGAATTCTGTGAGAAGCTGCCAGATGCTTCTCCCATGTCTGGCAGAGCCAATGCCAGCCAGATCCAAGATGGACTCACCACTTGCCAAGGCCGAGCCAATCAGAGACGAGAGTGATGCCTCTGTGACAACATATTCAAGGAAAAAATGTGTTGCGCAGAGGTAATTGCTCTCAGAGAGGAGTGGAGTGAGAATATGTGAAAGGAACAACTCTGCAGGCACCCAGGTCAGTGAAGAAGGAGGGGGAGGAGGTGCTCCAGGTACTGGAGCTGAGATTCCCCTGTAGGCTGTGGAGAAGACCATGCTCCTGGAGCTCATGGAAGTGAATGAGGGTGCAGGGACCTGCAGATCCACGGAGAGAGGAGTCCATGCTAGAGCAGGTTTCCTGGTAGGACTTGTGACCCCGTGGGGGACCCATACTGGAGCAGGTAGTTCTTGATGGACTGCACCCTGTGGAAGGGCACCCACGCTGGAGCAGTTTGTGCAGGACTGCAGCCTGTGGGAAGGACTCACACTGGAGAAGTTCATGGAGAACTGTCTCCCGTGGAAGGGACCCCATGTTGAATCAGGGGAAGGACTCCTATCCTTGAGCAGTGGCAAAACGAGGATATAATGTACTGATCATAACTCCCATTGCCCAAGAGGAGGGAGGAGGTGGAGGTGGAACGCTGGAAGGAGGGAGGGGTGAGGGGACAGTGCTTTTAATATTTGCTTTCCTTCTCATTATCCTGCTGTCATTTTGATTGGTAATAAGTTCCATTAATATCCCCAAGTTGAGCCTATTTTGATGGTAATTGGTTTGTGATCTCTCCCTGAGATCACAACCCTTTCATGATGTTTTCTCACCCCTGACCACTTGTGGAGGGGAGTGGTAGAGCAGTGATAGAGGGCCTTTGCTGGGTACCTTGGCATCCAGCCGGGGTCAAGCCACCATACCTGCCATACTGCCTGTCCCAGTATTGCCCACAATCTTGGACATAAGACTTGGGCCATGAAACTTGTAACATCTTGCAGCAAAAAGCCTTTTAGGAGCAGTCCCACTGTATCTATTTTCTTCAGGGCTGTTGCAAGACATATATTCTTTGCCATCTTCATTTAAAGAGGTCCATGATTTACTCTGATTTATTGCATCATGCTTCAAAACCTCACTGATGACTATGGCTGATTTATGCAGTAATTGTGAACACCAGTGTTATATGATGGCTAAATATTTTGGAACTTCAGCCTCTGTCTCCAGGGCAAAATTATGCTGTGTTCACAGCAAACAGTGCTAACATTTATTGAGTAGGATACCTGTACCATCCTATCAGCTGAATATCCTAGTTGTCTAGATGATCAGAATATTGATATGAAGCTCATCCATTCTTTCTTACAAGTTTTAAATGTATTTTCTGGTAATTCAAGAGCTGTTAGTGCTGCCTATAAGATCAAGGCAGTTGTAACATCTGCATAACATGAAGCACACTTTTAAAATCTGTTCGGAGATACACTGTTGTTCCCAGCCCTGTGATGGTTGCATGTAGTTCAAATATAAGGAAAGTTGTGTGCTGTCAATATATACATCTACTGGGTCATTCAGTGCTGTCTGTCAGAGTTTCTCTTAACATTTGCACCTGTTCCTGAATTTGTGAGAACTGTCCAGGGATTTTTCTTCTGCATGTACCTACAAAGCTGCCACAACAGAGTGAGAATGCAGCCCATGTGAGTATGAAATTAGTGCCTGTTATAGAAACGGAAGCACAGTAAGATTCTCAGTATATTTGTTACCAAATTTGGAGAGGAAAAGAATTCTCAATGTTAAAATTATGTGTTTGTATATATGAATTCTGGTTTGTTTTTTTTTTTCTACCATGCCTTGTATACAAAAATAAAACAGGTTAAGATTAACACTTGCAAGTAATGAAATCTGAAGGATTCTGAACATGATTCATTAAGAATTTTATTTATGGTTTGTAGGCACTTTTAAATAACTCACTCTCTGCACCTCATATATCTGTTCTGCAGGCAACTGTTAAAAAGACTTAATGCTGATTTCTGCTTTAATGTATTTCTCCTTGAAGATACAAATTAGTCTAAGTTTTGTAAATAAGTAATTCAATAAGCTTTGGAGAGCTTCCAAATCCTAACACCAGCTGAGCTATTGTTCTTTCAAAAAATAAAATTTCATAATTAATATAAAACCATGCTGTTAAAAAAAAATATTTGGGGGATGAACAAACTGATATGGAAAAAAAAGAAAACTTTTCTGTTCCCTTTTGAAGTCTTCTGCTAGGTTCAAATCACATGTTTGGAAATTTCAAAATTTCCAGATGTGGTCCTTCAGCGTCTATTCCTCCTGTTGCAGAGATGAGAGAAATCCAACTGTTCCATTTCTTCTGGTGAGAACTTCCCTGAAGCAACTTTGAAGTAGAAACAACTTCAGGGTGAGATGCTGGGATGGGAAACAGAGATGAGAAAGAGGGAGAATTTGGATAAAGTACTAGGAGTAAATAGGCAGGCAGAAGGGAGAATGGAAACAATCAAGCTATATCAGCTGAATTTCCCTGAAGGCAGACAACCCCTGATGGGCCAATTACTTCATCTCTGCAGCAGGAGACAGACATTTTCTGTGGATCCTAGGCTAGTAATGCTTTAATGTTGCTGAAACTTGTTGTCAGGTGGCTGCACATAGCACAGCTGTGTTCAGAGATACAATTTCTGCCTAACAGTGATTGAAAACCACTCATCCATGGAAGATGTGGTACAGAAACAGACCAGGCAAGACTTCTTTGACAAACAAAGTAGTCTGCAACAGATGAGCAAATTCTGATTCCTGTATTTGCTGGGAGGCTGAGGGGGGAGAGGAATGTTATGCCTGTACTAGCAAATAAATGGGTTCAGTGCCTCTGCATCCTGTTCTGAGGCCAAATGCGTTTAAATGGCACGGCATAGTGTTGTAACCACACAGCAAAGGTCACACAAAAGCAAGGTGCCTACAGCTAAATCAAACTAAAATGGAGCCTTGTCTTTGGCTGTCCTTGAACTGTGCCTGACATTGTCTGGGAAAGAGGTAGGTCCTGTGGCCCAGGACCCATCCCCTTGTGAGCAGAAGAGCAAGAAGCTAAGCAATATGGATGGCTACAGTGCGTGCTCAGCCTCTCTGTGCCCTAGCCATTCCTTGATACACTCATACGGAGGTTATCAGCAAGTTTTGTGACTGTTGGGATCCTTTCTCCTCAGTGATGGTATCTGATGTGTGTTGTCTGTGCATTGATTATATGCCCTTAACTATAGACTTGCCATCAAAAGTGTATTTAAATGAAATGCAGGGAGTATTCTCCCATGCATGGACAGACATGAACAACAAAAAACTTGATTATCATGTGACACAACCTGTTATGCTTAAGTTCCTTGCAACCTTTATTAAAAGTGAAAAAAATACTTATATACAGGATGCATGTGAATAGCAGCATATTTATTTATAGTTGTTTTGTTTTAGTGAAGGGAGCACTTTGCCTAACTGAAACTAAACTCCCACGTAATCTTAGATCAAGACATGTGGAGCTTTAAGAAGAATGTATCCTCCTGGCCCATAAATCTACACTACTGACTCACAGGCCCAATTGCAGTGTCTAGAATGCAGTTCGGAAACCTCTGGTATGCTGGAGAAGTTAATGCAATTTATTTTACAAAGCAGTAGAACTGAATATTTGAAAACATTTGGTGTGCAGTACTTGATGAGAACTTTTCAGTGTGAGTTATGGTAAAGCATTTGTTAATTGCTACCTTTCAAACTATTTTGTTAGAAAGCAAATTTTCATGAGCAATGGATTACTAAATGGCCAGGCAATGACATTATTTCAACAGGGTCTGAGAAATGACTAACTTATATCACAGAATTTTCTAAAACTGCAGAACACTATGAAGAGAAACTTTCCTATTCTTGTCTTTTTTTGTGTGCTCTTCTTTGTTCACAAAGAAAACTTCTCTTTTGACCTGATATGGAAAGTTACAGGAACATTCCTATTGAAAAAGTAGTTTTTTACAGATCATTTAGAGTGGTTTTGGAGAATCCATGGAAATGAGCTTAGCTGGAAAATAGTTTCTTTAAAATATTTTCATTCTTTCATAAATATTTAGCAATAGAAGAGCTTCTAGGGTATGTTTATTTGTAAAATTTGTAGTTTAACAGGCCACTTCTATAAATAGTTGAATGCTTGATTTATAAAGTCACCTGATAGTACCTTTGGTTTCTAAAATAAGAAATCTCAGTCGAGACTGTTTATTTAAACTGCGGTTTAACTAATTGCACAGCCACATGAAACTGTTTAGCTGAAAAAAAGAAATGTTACTTCTCCAAAAATGGTTGAGAAGATGAATTTGTCTTTTGTGTGTTAAATGAAAACTTTTTCAACAGTTTAACAGTATAAAGGGAGCATGTTTGCAACTGTGAAACGGAACTATAATTACATACCCAAGGCTTTTCTCAGGAATGAAAGGAACATAACAAATTGCAGTTCTGAACTGTAAATACCATGTGACAAGTCACAGCTTGTGTGTAAATTGTGTATTAAGAACCAGAAGGTGGTATTAGCTCTAATCCATCAAGGTCAGAGCCACCTGCGCCTCCCTCTTGACTCCTTCCTTGCTCCATTAGCTACAGAGCAGCCCAATTTTGAAGGCACAGTGCCATCTCTCCTCTTGAGTCTGGGGTTATGGCTGTCTTCTTCCATATGGAAGTTGGGAGCCTGAACTAAGGTCTTACAGTACTTGTGCCAGTAATCTGAGCTAATGTGTGAAATGTAGAGGATGCTGATTCTACCATCTTTTCAAACAATGTCTATACTCAGAATAACATTTTCATATTACTGCACAGACAGATGTGCCCATCTTTTTTGTTCCTTATATATTTTATTTTGTTTCTATTCACACCCAACGTATTTTACTCTCAGAAGAACAGAGGGAGACACCTAGAGAGGTCTGGTTTACCTGTAGAAGGGCTCAGCTTCCTGCACAAGATAACCTACTTATTTGGTCTGACTTGTCTTCCCAGGTTTCAAAGGCTGTATCTAAATGATGTGACAGAAGAGTTCTTCCCAATTGTCATATCAAGATGTGCAACACAGTTACACTCTGACTATGCTGTGGGACAAGATTTGGTGATATTCTCCAGTCAATTCATTGAAGAAAATCAGGCACATAGATAAGGCAGGAGCAGTGGTAACTGCACTCTCCTGTCTCCTTAGGTGTAGTCAATGTCACTACTTTCCATTGACTATATAGGAGCCTTAGAATGCTAATCTCAGAAGTGGCAGCTCCAGAACTAGTTAAATATCTTCTGTGTCACAGAAGTTACAGTATCTTCAAACTATTACACATTAATTTAATGATTTTCTTTTTCTTCTCTCTGTTACCAGTCATTTTCTTGCATGAGTCTATGTACTGGTTGTGGCCCTTGCAGAGCTATGCAAATGTATTAAGGGACAACAAGGCAGTGCAAACTGGTACTTATATTAATGTCATGTGCTCTGGGTACAGTTTATACTGAGTATTTTTAGGGAAAAAACCCCAACCATTTGGCAAAACCAAAATAACTGCACTGTCAAGGGATATGGTGAATACCTCAGAGATGATCCAGCAATGCCTCCTCTGCTATGCCGTCAAAGTGCTCTGTACCCAAAGAATGGTTCTACTCTGAGGTGACCCCTCTATGTCAGTTTTGTGGTCAGAGTCTGTTGGCAAGGAAGTGCAATGTTGCTGATCAAAACCGGGGTCGGCACTCAATCCGATGTTCACCATTTCCACAGCAGCCATAGCGGTGCTTTTTCCTTTCATGGCACTGGACCAAGATCATGACAGGATCAGTGCAGCATGATTTAACTATAAGCCACCTAATCTTTTTTTCCTCCCTTTTAGTGGGCTTGAGATATAACAGTGCCATTAACTGGAAACAGTAAAGGAGAGAAAGCTTTTTAGGGCACAAATGAAAAGTGATGCAATGCAATAATAAACCTGTCTTTTCACGTCTGTATCCAGAAACACAATACTTTGCTCAGATTTCATTTTTATTTTATTGCTTAAATATGCAGTGTCAGTGCTTACATAATGGTTTTAACTTTTTATTTTCACAACGAGGATTTCATGCCTTGTGTATAATTGAAATGTGTAAAATTACTGTGAAATCTTACTGAAGCATATGCTGAATTTAATATGCATTATATTTTTATTTTTCTACTGAGAAAGAAAAGCACTTAGTAGTGTTAGTATAAAACTTAGATTTCATGCAAGCCCCCCATAATTTATGCTATCTGTCCCTGATTTATGGAATATTCTCAGTATTCTTATTTATTATGTCAACTATAAAAACCTTTGCAGTATATCTTGGCATTCAGATTAGGCGTTAACATGGTCTGCATTACTTGCAAATATGAAGTACCAGTTTTGACTTTTGGACCCAGCATCTCTGTTTTTTCATGTCCAATGCTATAGCCCAAATCATGTATTTCCTGGGTAGAAATCATAGAAATCTCAATGTCTCTTCAAATATGGGTGTAACTCACTCCATAATTTTGTTATGACTACTCTCAGATGCTGTCAGCCCCTATTTTTCGTGCATGGCTGCTGTGTCTGCAGTCCTTTCAGGATGCTGCATCTCCTGTTCATTGTGTTCCAGGAAGGGCAGAAGATTTCAGAGGGGAGATGAGGACAGTGATAGATAGCATCAGGAGGATTAGCTGCAAGGTATGGCACATCTAAAGAGTTTGAAACACAAGCAGGAGGAAAGTGCTGTTAAGAAAATGATGGAGATGACAATGAATGGGAGAAAACATCAATTGTATTATTTGTGGAGGAGGCTGATGTCATGGTTTAGGAATGGTATTCCCCAATTTAGTAATTCCGCTAAAATGAAAACCGTAAACTGCTCCCCTCCCCGCGCTGGTGGGAGACATAAAAGGCAGAGATTATGATTTAATGGAAAAAGCAATAAGAAGCTGAACAGTGGCAGCAACAATACTGATAACAGCAGTGTACAAAAGAGAGGATGATTTACTTGCGGAACGCTCACCAAGCAGAGACAATGGACAATGGCAGATGGACCCTACGCGCCTGTGCTTTTCCCCCCTGACTGCAAGCCACACTCACTGCCTTCTCAGAAGGAGAAATCCTCTACCTTCCCACCCCAGTGATGACGTGAGGTGGTATAGAACAAAAACCTAGACATGCCCACATGGCTGCAAAGTCCACCCCCTCATGGTTACTGCGAAAATATTAACTCTGTCCTGCTGAAAACAAGGACAGTCGGAAAGAGTGAGAAGGTAACATGGAAAGCTAGCTGAAGGAGAAGGTTAAGAAAAAGAAATTAGGTGTGAAAATGGGAAACTGTATGCCTCATGTATCACTGAGGATCTGCTGCAAGACATTTTGAAGTTAATGAATGTGATTTAACTGAGTCTATAATGACAAAATACATAATACAAATAAGCGTTTTCATTGAACCCTTTACACTTGGTTCTAGATGGATGGAAAATAAGAAGCCATGTACACCAAAATTTGATAGAATTGCCGGTAAGACTTGAGATATGAGAAGAAATTATGAAGGTTTTTAGGCATTTCTTTTGTAATGAGTTTCAGCTGAGGAAAATAAATAGGAAAATAAGTTTTACTTATGAGAAATATGAAGTAAATTTGGATACAAAAAGGCCAGAGGCTGAAGTTTTATCTAATTTCCTTTGATTTAAGGGCAAGAAAATTTGCTCAAATAAACTAAAATTATTTTTTATATTCCTGATTCTGGATTTATGTAATTTATATTTCACTTGTTTCCAAGTATATTAAGTTATTTAACTTGGAGATTGCAGACATTCAAGTCATGATTTATTTAGATTGCCCTATGCATACATAATATATTTTACATCTTTATTGTGCTAAGATGAGGGCTAGGCTGTGCATTGTGGGTTTTATTTTAATGAAGTTTGATGGCAGAGTTTGGAAAGCATTCAGATCACCAGGGAAAAAGTTAGAATTCACAAGGTAAAAACAAGAAACTTCTCACCAAAGTTTCATTGATAAATAGATATATATGACTGATTCCTCTTAAGTTTACCTATTATTTCTAACTTCACAATATGCAGCCAATATTTCTGATACAATTAATAAGAAGTAATACTTTTTAATATATATTTTTTTGAACTGTCACTATATAATTGTCAGAAGTATTGCATTGTATCCCTAGATGACTAAGAACAACAAATATATGGGATCACTATTGCCCCTGTAGCTTAAAAGTTTTTATTGTAGCAAAGTCTTAATAGACACATTGATTGCTCTGTCCTAATGTAGGCAGATCAAGTCTTACAAATTTTTTTTGATAGAGAGTTTTAAATCTAATAGTTTTAACTGGTGATAGGATGGTTTTGGTTGGAAGGGACCATTAAAAGTTACCTAGTTTAATCCCCCCCTACTGTGAGTAAGAATGTTTTCAACTAGACTAGGTTGCTCAGAGCCCCATCCAACCTGACCTTGAATGAGTCCAATGATGGGACATCCACAGCTTCTCTGTGCAGCTTGTTCCTGTGTCTCATCACCATCAGTGTCCTGCTCCTGCTGGCCACACTATTTCTGATACAGACCAGGATGCCCCTGGACTTCTTGGCCACCTGGGCACACTGCTGGCTCATGTTCAGTGGCTGTCCATCAGCATCCCCAGGTCCCTCCCAAAGAGGTCTTGCAGGACAGATTGGATGAGTATATGCTATTCCTGCAGATAAAAGCAATTCTTCCACCTTTGAGTAGGTGCCAGGCAGTATTGCAATTGTATAATGAAAAATGATTGAAAATATTTGATGAAGCACTCTTTTTACTGGAAACTGAAACTTTGTTGGAACTGGATCTTTCGTCTGGAACGTGTCCATTTCAAGAAGGGAAGAGGCCGAACAAATTTTAACTTTTAGTTCTTATTTTTCTAACACTGAGTGTATTGTTTTGGATACTAAATTTTTTATTTATTTCATTTTGGTTAGTGTATCATATGATATATGTTTTTTCATACCTGTTTTTGACACTAAAAATGAAAGCTTTCAATGAGTTTTTCTAGAACTATTTACTTAGACTCCTTTGTTTCCTAATTTCACAACAGTTTACAAATACTTTCTTTTCTTTAATATATTAGAATTTTTTCCTTCTGATAATTTAGAGAAATTCTTAGCTCACAGAATTCTTATGCCTGAACTACCAGGCTGTATACTATTTTAATGAAGACTAATCTTTTTTATAACACTTGTACCTTGGAGTCTTGTCTTGTTTGCTATTTAGAGTCAGTGTACCTGAGTAATTGTCTTTTGTTCTCTACTAGACAGTTGACATAAAGGCCGCTTACTTGCATATGTATATATATGTATGTCTATGCATGCTCACTGCTCTGGCCCTCTGACAAGCTTATGTGCATGTGTGTGTGTTTGTGTGTTCATTTTCACAGTTTGTTTCTTGCAGCCAATGACCTGTAGGCCATGATCTGGTCTTGGGTTAAAGTAGATATATATCGACTTTTACTTTATGTTATTCTGTTTCTAGCAAGGATTCAACAACAAGGCTTCCATTATGGTATTATGACAGTGCTTTTTTTGTTTTCTTAAGGTAAGAGTCAAGTATAAACAGAAGATCAGGAATAATAAAATTGATAAAAATCAGATAATAATTTGATAAAAAGATCAGCAGTTCAGTATCTTCTTTTGAAATGTTCTTGTATTTCTGCAAAGCATATTTTCTTTTGTCTAGGTCTCTGACATGTATTCATAGTTGTGAGATACTGTCCTGATTTCAGATGGGATGGAGTTAATTTTATTCCTGGTAGCTGATGCAGTGCTGTGTTTTGGATTAAGTATGAGGCTATTGATGATAACATGCTAATGTTTTGTTTATTGCTAAGTAGTGCTACTCTAAATCAAGGAATTTTCAGTTTCCCATGCTCTGCCAGTGAACAGATGCACAAGAAGCTTGGAGTGAGCATAGCCAGGATAGTTGATCCAAACCCATCAAGGGAATATTCCATACTATAGAATGCCATGCCCATTATACAAACTGGGGGCAGTTAACTTGAGGATGCTGCTCACTACTTGGGGATAGGCAGGGCATAAGTCACTGGGTGGTGAACAGTTACACTGTGCATCACTTGTTTGTCTTGGGTTTTATTCGTCTCTCTCCACCCCTCCCAGCTCCTTTTCATTAAAATTATTATTATTATTACTACCATATTTTACTTTATTTAAATTATTAAACTGTTCTTATCTCAACCCATGAGCTTTTCGTTTGCTTTTCCCAGTTCTCCTCGCCATCCCACAGGGGAGTGGCTTTGTGGTGCTTGGTTGCTGGCTGGGGTTAAACCAAGAAAGATACAAAGCGCAGTATTTGCACTCTTCCTGGATATGGATGGCTGTGTCATTATAGGAATACCATCAAAATTAAAGAGAAAATTTTTTTTCTTACCTTTGAATGATTTTACTTGCAAAATTGTATTTTGCACTCTTTCTCTAATATTCCTCTCACATAAAGGCAAAGCATTAAATGTTTGCTTCTTTTAGCCAGGACAAGCCTCCCACGTTTTGTTTGTAGAATCACGAAATCACAGAATGGGTCAGGTTGGAAGGGACCACAGTGGGTCATGTGGTCCAACCTGTCTGCTCAGGCAGGGTTATACTAGAGNTGTCTGCTCAGGCAGGGTTATCCTAGAGAACATGGCACAGGATTGTGTCCACATGGTTCTTGAATCTCTCCAGTGAGGCAGACTCCACAACCTCTGTGGCCAATCTGTTCCAGTGCTCAGTCACTGTGCAGTGAAGAAGTTCTTCCTCATATTCAGGTGGAACTTCCTGTGCATCAGTTTCTACCCATCGCCTCTTGTCCTACTTCTGGGCATCACCTAGAAGAGCCTGGTCCATCCTTTTGACACTCTCTCTTCAGATACTTGCAGACATTGATGATGTACCCTCTCAATCATCTTTTCTTGAGGCTGAACAGGCCCAGCTGTCTCAGCCTTTCCTCATAAGAGAGATGCTTCACTGAAGGGGTGCCATCCTGCGGGGATCGAGTGTGGTGGGCAGAGCACAGGTGGTGATAGAAGGGTGCTCTGACAGCCACTGGGATGACCAGTAGTGCACCAGGTCTAGAATGCATCCAGGTGCTCCGGTCTGAAGTTAAAAGAGAGTGGTCAAGAGACAAAGCTGTGGTATGGATCAGGGGCCTATCCAGTAGGCAGGGCCAGAGACAATGCTGGAGAGCTGAGCTGCTATGGGACTTCTGGAGCACAGACTGACAGCTCTGGGCTGAACCAAAATGCTGTCCTGGGCCATGGGCAGGGTAGCCAGAGCACTGGAGGTGGCTGGGAGGGGATGACAAAATCTGTGAATGACTCCAGGGTCCTAACACTGTCATGAATAGATCCTGAGTTCTTGTTTCAAGGGCAGTGTGCGCCTCTGGAGCTATATCCCAAGTTCAGTATGTGAGGCTCATCTTCCATTACTGGAATATCTATGTAAAATAAAGGACTAGGTTTGCTGGTAGAAAGATGAGATATGATCTGTTATCAGATAATGAAATCTAAAGCTATCTTAAAATTTGCGTTTATAAGATTTTACACCAGGTGTTCCATAGTCTCCTTTGGGACATAAAGCTATTGAAGCCTGGCACAGGGTGTTACCACTGATTTTATTAAGATTAATCTAAAACTTAAAACTTGTCTGTCTCGTAACTTTCCTATAGAAAGTTGAAGCTATTATTTTCCTTTTTAAAAAATCCTTAACATCTATTTTCAGCTGTCTTTTTTCAGGTAATTGTAGGTATCCAGGCAGTTATCTATCTAACAGACTTTTTTGGTTTCAAATATATGTATTTAAACTGCTTTTCTCCATGTGGATTTATACATCTGACATTCTTATACCCATTCTTAATGAATATATTTTTCTATAGTGTACCCTTTCCATTTACTTTTTGTTTGCTTGTTTGGAAAAAAAAATTATAATTCTATGCATTCTTGTCTGAGGCATATCAGAAAAGAATAGCACATATGCTACAAGTATAACTGAGGCTTTAGCTGAATTCTCTTGAATCTTCTAAAATTCTCTTCTTAAATAAATTTTCCACTAGGATAACCTACAAAATTGCAGAAGAACACTCTCAAATCAAAACAGACAAGGTAAATGGAAAAATGATTTTCAGTAAAAATAGCTGGACGTATGCTATATTATGAAATATGATGAAATGGTATGCGTTTTTAAAGAAAGCTATATAACGTTCCTTTATATTCTTCCACTTCATTTTATCACTGTCACTTTTAAAGTAGGAATCACCCTCTGGTGGTTCTGATCCAAGTATCATGATTTGTTTGTGTTTCCTATAAGCTAGCCCTCAGCTATCAAACTATTGGGCCTAAGTGTATAGTTGAGTACCTAAATCATCATGCCTAAATGCAGATTTGTTTCTTTATACACAATATATGAAAATTGGTTTCCTTAAAATATATTTATAAAATCCATACTCAGGGATTATAATATGTTTCAGTTTTACTAAAAATGGTATTTTTAAATGCTGTCTTTTGGGTGTAGATCTCTTGTATACACTTTGTTGTACATAAATATGATTTGAAAGTTGTGCATAATAATGCTTTTGAGAGGCCACTCTTTATTATTCGTGGGTATTACGATTGGTTCGTTTATAGCGAAGTTTTGCACTTGCTTGATAGTTTAGAGTTGTAGCTTTTGCATTTAATGAAAGCTGAGAAAGGTGATTTTTCAGTCTGTTGATCTATGCAAAAAGTATTTATAAGTCAATGTTAAAGAGATTAGATATTTTCCTTTTCTACTTTACTTTTGTTCTGAACATCATGGTACTGAGCACATACAATTGCAAATGTATTTTGCCTGGGCTGTCAGTAGTTATACAAAAAAGAACAGTCTACAGAGCTGGCTTCTCTAGCTTTTACAGTTTATTGTTGTCACATCAGATCTATAAAATGCTCTGTTTTTCATAAGGCAGAGACAGATGCCCAAGTTAGGAGCCCTAGCAGTCTGGACAGTCTTCTATTGCATCCCAAGTCTCTTAATCTAACATAGAAAAGGAATCTGTGTGGGATCCTGAATTGCTACTAGGTCGTAGAACATTTTGACTCTTATATTGTGTTAAGCCTAGGATGAACAAACTCCAGTGATCCAAGACAAGCATAGAAAACAGCCTGCATATTATTACACAATAGATCTTGAAGGGGTTCTCTTTAGGGCTTTGGTTTGATATGCTTGACCAAATGCTGGCCAAAGACATTTCTGTGTTTGTTTTCAGTATCTCTCAATGTTGCACTTTTTTACACCTGTGTGGCATCCCACTCTTAAGGGGAAGGGAGCACACAAGATTCACAGATGCTCATGATCGAAAGGAATGATAAAAGTCATAGGGTCCACAAGAGCTTACAAAGTTTTATTAGTAAATTACACACTTGACATGGAAATTGGTATGTTTGTCCCTGATCTCCTCATATAAGCAAGAGGAAGTTGATTTTGAACAGAGGGGTGGGGTGAAAGGGAAGAGAGAGTGAGATAGATTAAAGAGGGAGACAGAGGAAGAAAGGAAGAGTGAAAAAGAGATCATCAAGCCTGGCTCCAGTATCAATCCAGGTGAGGTGTTAAAGGTCTTGGGAGTGCCACCTGGGGTCTGTGGGGGTACCTTTTTATAGATAAGTTTTCCCTGCCCTGGAGATATGTTTCTCACTTTCTATGCAAATTTGTTATCATGCACAGTCTGTTCTTTTAGACTTTTATGAAAATGGACCAGGGCTTCGTGGATGTTTGGTGATCTTGATCATCCTCTACAGTCCATGCCCACTTCTTGACCTCATTCCTGTGCTTGCACTGTATTGTGTTGTGCTTATCTCCAGGAGCCAGAACAAGGTTGTCTGTTCCAGGAAAGTGCTGCTGTCTGTATGGCCCCCTTCTCCAGTCACATCCTGTAGCTTCTCACAGCGTGTTATTACCAACTATCCTTGGCTGCCATTATTGACCATCCTTGATTGGCTCTGCAACTAAAGGTATTTGAGGCATACACAACAGCCTCCTTATCTTCTAGGCTGCTGCATCCTCCTTCACCTCCAAGACCTTTCCTAGGTAGCAAACCATCCCATTCATAGAGTACTTAACTGCTTGACTAATGGCAAGCTATTTACAATACTTCGCTTGTTGACCAGCAAGGCAATTCTGGGCGTCCCATCACCCTCCACATTTATCAGTGTGGCAGTTAATTATTTGGTACCTACTTTTCAGCCACTTGCTGAAGCAACAGTAGCCTTGTGACTTTTGCAGGTGCGAGAGTTATATTTTTACTAATAAGCAGTAGATAGGACAGAAGCAGGGAGAAAAGAAATAATGCATGTACTTTGCATGGTAATGCTTTTTTTTTCTTTTGCTCAGGAAATCAGGGTTTTTCTAGTTTTCAGACTGTTTGTCCTTTGTCACTCATGCTTAAAAATGCACATGTAAAGAAAGAAAGAAAGGCAGGCATTGCATAGATTAAGGCAAGTCATTCACTTTAGCAATGTTGCTTCTGTTTTGCAGCACAGAAGGTTACTTTATCTTGGAAAATCAAAACCAAAATTCAGCATAGACAATGAGGAATACAATAGAAACACTGTAAAGACTTGAGAGATTGTTTAGTTTGATTAACTTTAAGAAATATCCCAGTCTTTAATAAATATGGCTTAAATATGGAAATCATTATTATTGGTGATCAACATATGGCTTCAATGCATCTCTACACATGCATGGAAAAGAAGGATCTATTGGTAATTGCAGAGCATGGTTGGGTGACTTATATAAGTGGACCATATTAAAACATCTTCAAGATCCTGTCTGTCCTGCCCAAGATCTACAATTAATTACACACCAAAAGACAGAATCATGTTGTTTTTTTTTTTAGTGAAGAGTTAGTGTTTATGCTCTAACACATTATAAAGAAAAGAAACTGAGAAAAGGATACTGGCAAGGATAGNAGGCTTGCGCCTGCTCTCCTGGTCTCTGGCCATAGACCCTGGGACAGAGCTGCTGCTCTTCCCAGGTGCACAAAGATCCCTGCATTGTGACACCCGGCGGTGCTCACGCAGGAGGACAGTGACTTTGTCGCCGGTCACGCCACCGGGCGGTGTGGCCACCGCGGCAGAAACACAGCAGTCAATATTTTGTAATTTTGCTTTATGAAATAATTGTATCTTTTTGAAAACAAGTATGGCGCTCAGAAAGTCCAAAATCTGCATAATTTTCACATCAACAAGATCTGATATTTAGTTCCCTCTGTCTTTATGTGAACACAAATGGTAATTTTAGGATTCAGTATGAAGTTTTAAAAAAGTGGTTCAATTGTATTGTTCTATGTCTAAGTGATTATGTTCTCTGCCACTACATCTAGAGAAAAAAAATCTTATTATAGTTACAGAAATGTGTTGGCTTTTGTGTTAATGATCTAATTTGATTATTCAATCCTTTATTGGTTAAGATAAGAAACCTTGTAATGGCAGAGTAATTTAAGTGGTTCCATTAGTCTCTTTTGAAGGAACCATTGATTTTTAATGCTCTTACTTCCTAAGCTCATTTTGCCAAGGTTTTATTTACCATTAGCTTCCAACCCTTGCATGTTAATGCATTTATTAACCTCTGGAATCCTGTAAGAGCATGTTTTAACAAAAGCAGTGAGCAAAACAAACTGTTTGGCTTGGATTTTACATGCTCCATGCAAAGACTAATTCAGGAACATTCATTTCTGCAATTAAAGTCCCTCTGTGTTTCAGGAACACTGATACAAGGAAATTGCAGAGCACTACAGAGAAAGATGAATTTTGCTATGTTCTTTCCAGGCCTTCCTATTTCTATTCTTCTCTGCTTTGGCATAGTAGTCAACCAGAGACCTGCTAAGAGATATTATTCTTTTTTTTTTCTCCAGTGCATTTTATGATAATAATTTTTAGCTTGGCATGCATCCAGACTGAGGGTTAAAAGAGGATTTGTTAAGCAATAAATGTAGCCATCCTCCAATCATGGTATTAATTCCCAGCCCATGCAATTGCCACATAAGAGGGAAAGGTATGAAATTAATAACTGCCTTAGAGAGCTGCTTTCCTTGCCCAAATTCTGCCACATAGCAGCCATTTGTTTCATTCTGCAAATCCACAGAGAACGTTCTTGATGTTCAACTGGCAATGGCTGAGGACAATTTGAGAACTGTGGAAGAAAATGGAGATTTCCTCCACAGGTCTCTCAGCCCTTGTGCTCTGGAATTGGGTTCTATAAATCTGATGTAGAAAATGAGTAATTTTTGCCAAGCCCTGAACACAAGGGAAGAGATGACGTAGCTTTGACTGGACAACCTGAAAGGTGGCAGAGATGTATGTGTCTGCAATCCCTGTGTTCTTTGAAAATGAAAGTTTTTTCTGCAATGCTGATACAAATGGTCATCTGATATTAGGGTTAACCTCATATCTATTTTTTTATAAGTATTTTTCATCCTTTTGACCATAACAAATTAATTAAATCTCTTTCTTTGAAATTTTAATCTGAAAATACTCAACACTAAAAGAGTAAGTGAGGAAGTAATACATTTGTCTGGGAAATAAGAGAATGGAAGATGGTCGTCATTACCTCAGCCTTTGCATGTTTTATGCTGGCTTAAAATGGACTGATGACTTTTAGAAGTGGAGATCAAAAGTTTGCTGTCATGGAGCGTGATGAAAGTACATAAACATGGCCTTTCCAGAGTCTGTATCTGGTATTATAAACTTTTTGTAGTTGGCTGGTCTCAATGGCTGCATCTCAGTGGAAGGCATTGACAGAATTGGGCCTTGATCTTTATTTCAAACTGTTTAGTGGCCTGGGTAAGTAATTGTATTGTAGCCTTTTTAGATAAAGATAACAGCATCTAGTTCTCAGCTGCAATCACGTGTCTCTCATAAAAGTTAGGAACTGGCATTGCTTCCCTCACACTTTAGAATGAAAATGGACCAAATGGACATACTTTTTGCTGAATTCAGTGATTTATGTTTTGCCAGATGTGAATACACACAGCGAATTAGTATCTTCAGGAGATGTCAGAACCTCAAATTTGCATGTTTATAAGAGCTTATCCAAGATGGGAGCATGTAGTACATGCATAAAGCTTTCAATACTTAAGTGATTATAGAAGCAAAAATCCTAGGTGATATAGAATCTTATCCTAATACAGATGCCTTAAATTAGATGAACCATACCTTAAGAGTGACTGTTTCTCTTCATGGTCTGGAAACAGAATGAACAGCTTTAGACAGAGATGTCTTTTTGACAGGTAGGATGCGTCCCACTCCAGGTATCCAGAAGGTGTCTTTCTGGATCTTGTTCTTGATCATGTAAATTAACAGTCCAGGTGCTGAAAGATATTTAAATTGTGATAAGTGCCAACTGGAGGCAGAAATTTGGAACTAGGTACTACAGTCATGGTGTCCAAATGACATTTGCTGGATTTGATTAGACATTCCTCATCCTCACGGAGCTGCTGGGCAACATTGAAAGAATTAATTTACTCAATGCAAAGACAAAACATGCCAAACAGCTCAACATCTGGAACCAAGAAAGGTGCATACAGAGTCGGGGTGTAATGTAGCTTTTGTATGAATGAGAGAAGTGTCAAAGGCTAATTTAAACAGCCTAAAATGTGAGCACACTAAATTGGTTTAGTTTAAAATGAGTCTTGCTTAAAAATGAATCCTTTAGTTTCAGTGATACCTACTTTTCTTTAAATGAATCCAGGGACATGAGTATGTCACGTGAGTACACCACTGGCTGACAGTTGTAAGCTTCTGTTTACTGATCTGTGGCACATGACTGTTTCTCTTTAAATTAAATGTTCATTATTGCCCTGTTCTTCAGGGAGCTTGAAGTCATGCTCACTGATTCCCCATCATTCAGTGCTGCCTAATTCTTATTTGCTCCAAAAAGTCTTCTCCAAGAGCAAAGTGCTTTAGAAAGGGTGGAGTTCTAAATGATGTAAAAGAAATCAGTGTCTGTTAGCCTTGGCCTCTTCTTTTTCAGCAGCAAAATCCTGGCTTCTGACTCTACAGATGGTACTGTCTGACTTAACTGTCTCTTCACTAATTTGTATTAAACAGGCGGCTAGTTGGACCAAATTGATATTAACTCATCTCTTTCCCATCTATGAAAGAATTAACTGTCGAAATTCAATCTTTCGTGACAGTTCAGAAAGCATGTCAAATTTCAACCATTTTTGATTGACTCATTTATTGCTGTTTAAAAGCCTCATTCATAGTGTAAGTGGTGATGTTTCTGCTATTTTGTTATTATCATGTTTTGAGGATTTATTTGACAGTTTTAAAATCCAGTTCCAAATTAAGGTGATTTATTTCAGTGTATCAGCTTCACAGTTCATGAGCTTGTGCTTATTCTTTCAAAGTTTTCAAAATAACTATTCCTTGAAAATTACTAAACTGTATAATATCCAAAAAAAATTTATATAGCAACAGAAAACATAATCATCTGGATTCATGGTGTCTTGCTGTTTGTGCTAAATTTGCTCTCTGCAGGAAGTCACAAAGTCATGAAGTGAAAAATACTTCAAAATACTTGTAGACTCTGAGAGGCATTTTCAGAAAGCTTTGATTAAATAGAAAACGTGGTATGATCTCTTGGTTTAATGACTGATAGATTTTCAAGTTTTTTAAAATTAAATTTATTTTAGTATTAGGCACACAGTGCTCTGAGGTACCGTGAATGATCTTGTCAGAAAATGGTGCTAAGGACTATTGGGTCAGCCAGGGACATTGCTGGAAACTCTGTATCACCCTCTATGAAAGGCACACCAGTGTGCTCTGACCTCCCAAAACATTGGAAAATAGTAACACTCTTGAGAATGCTCAGTATTTTTGCACCAAACCAATGATGATGTGGAGATAAAACAAGCTAAACCTCTTTTTTTTTTTTTTTAATTGCAAAATCTGACAAACATTTTTCTAGGGAGTTGAATGAATTTGAGAATAACAGTATGAAAACCAAGTGTCAGATTTTGAAGACACATTCCACAATATTCTTCTTACTTTTTAGCATTACAGGAATTTCACTTACATTATTCATTGTTCATTACTTAGAGGAAGGCAGATATTTGGCTTTCAGAGGTACAAATCATTCAATTGATGCACATGATCAGGCAGCAGAATTAATTAGGAATCAAACTGGAAATATTTTTAATTCTAGTTCTGTAATACACTGGGAACAGGAAGGGGAATATACAGATTAAAAAAATTTAAACCAGCAAACCTGCTTTTTCTTTATCTTTCTTTGGGAAACATCAAGAGTAAACAAGTACTAGTATGTGTTTCATTTCATTTTAAAAATATTGATATTTATAAGTAAATTAGACCCAACCGTTCATCTTCAATGTACATTTTGGTATTGTAAAGCAGGCGCCGCAATTACTATTTTAAGTTAAACAGTTAAGTTAAAATACTGTGGCAAAAGATATGCAACAAGGAAATTCTGCCAACAGGTCTTTCATGTCTTGGCATTCACATATAAGTCAGTGACAACAGAACATGAACATTTCATCTTCTCATTTCTGTAAACTCAGTTACAGAGGAGCGAATATGTCACAGGTCACTGCATGGTCTTGGCACTAGTCCAAAGTACAGGTCAATAAGGCATAACCCCAATTTATCAACAACATGATCTCTGGCTAATATGTCACAAAGTCCATATGATGACAAGAAATTCAATATCATTCTAGAAGGGAGCTGTGATGCTGCACCATGTAGTGATCAGGCTCTGCTCTTTGCTGAAATGACTCTTCAGGGCAGTAGAACTCAGGCAGAACAAGAAACTTTCCACTATGGATACTTTGCTACAGGAAATCACATCTATTTACTCATGGCTATAGTAATATAAACAATATGGCTAGAAATATGAGGGTTTTTTGGTGTGTCTGTGTGCATGAAAGCATTATACTCAATACCTCTTCAGTGAATTTATGACACAATATTAGGCAAGAAATATATGATACTGTGTAACTTATCTACCTTACTCCAATTTCTCTACTGCATTTTTCCAGCCTGGATAAATGTAATTGCCTCTTCCCAAGGAGTCTGTGGGCTAGCATGGTATTATGTTGACAATGATTAATGACTGTGAGGTAGGAGAAACTGGGCTAAAATGGATGCAGACTCAGTCCAATTAGAAAAAAGTAAATAAAGAAAATTTAGTGCATCAGTATGCTTCTAATTTTTCATCGAGTTATTATGAATCACCATCAAAAATTCACACAAAATATGTGTACAACAATTATTGGAGTTTCTATGTTGCTTTTTTGTGCCTTACAAGGCAAATGAGTTTATTTATAAGCTCATAAATTTTTCACCAAGATAATAGGAGGTACATCAAGACAGCCGGTTTTGCTCATCCTTGTGAATGGATGTCAGTCATAGAATCACAGAATCACAGAATATGCTGAGTTGGACGGGACCCACAAGGATCATTGAGTCCAGCTCCTGGCCCTGCACAGGACCATCCCAAGAGACACACCATGTACCCAAAAGTATTGTCCAAACACCTCTTGAGCTCTGTCAGGCTTGGTGCTGTGACCACTTTCCTGAGAAGGCTGTTCCAGTACTCAGTCATCCTCTGGGTTAAAACTTTTCCTAATATCCAACCTAAACCTCCCCTGACACAACTTCAGGCCGTTCCCTCAGGTCCTGTCACTGATCACCAGAGTGAAGAGATCGGTACCTGCCCCTCCTCTTCCCCTCATGAGGAAGTTGTAACTGCAATGAGGTCTCCCGTCTCTCCTCTTCTCCAGGCTGAACAGACCAAGAGACTTCAGCTGCTCCTCATACAGCTTCCCTTCCAGACCCTTCACTATCATTTGAGCTGAGTTAAAAGGTGTAGAACTACACACCTTTCGATTTTCAGTACTTCAGCTACTATATAAGTACATTTGTTTTAGAAAGCCAAATACATTTTCACAAAAATTTTGCAAAAATCAAAGTGATTTTTTCATTGTGATTAATACCATAATGGGTATAACAGGTGATAAGCTAGTGATTTGCAATGTAAAACTTCCCTTTCTTAAGCGAATATCATGAACAGGAAGCAAAGAGCTTTGTTGAGCCTTGCTTCAGGTTACAGCTTCTGTCATTCATGAACAAGTGGCGTTTACAATCTTTTGGCCCATAAATCAAAGTGCACTTAATGTTATTTGTTTCTCAGGGCAATAGTACTTTGTTCTCAATGTCCTGGGTCAAAAGTCTACCTAAGGTGGTGTGAAGTCTCCTATAGGTTTTCAGATCTAGATGCCTGAAATTTGTAAATATCCCTAGTTAAGGGCAGCAAGACATTTTTCTTCTTTTTCTTCTGTGTTCAAAGCGGCAAAATTCTTTGTGCTTTACATGAGAACAAGGCTTAGTTATATAGCAATTAGGATTGTTACAGATATGTTTTACAGTGCTTCTAGCCATCATCTGATATTTAACTTACAATATCTGTCCTTGTAAATCTTAATTAAATGCCTTCCCAGTTTCTAAATTTAAACAGTCATCTATCATGTCTCAGCAGATGTCTCTCTGTGCATGAAACCCCCTTCCACGCTAACATGCAGCATGTACTACCACTGAATTTAATGCAGCGCTCACCTTCAAAGGAATTGGCAATACTGGTAAGCTGGAGGTATTCTGGCAGCACAATATTCTCTGTAAGGAAAAGCTGAGTGATTGCCTCCCTTCTCTCCCCTGCATACTGCCTAGAATTTTTATGCTCCTACCAATTATCTTGAACATTCTTGATGCTTTGAACAATTAATACAAGGCACAATTTCAGAAAGTATATTGTTGGCCAAGATAGTGCAGTCATACAGTAGGACCTGTATTTGCCTGAATATATCAGTATAAAAGGCAATTAAAACATAAATCACAAAATGTACTCATTTAAAAGTTTAACTCTCCATAAAATATATTTATCAGCTTTTTTTATAGTGAATATGTCACAAATTGGCCATAGAGATAGGAAAAATGAACTTGAAAGGTGAGGTTTTAAAAAAAATGCAAAGAAGGTAGCAACCAGAAAGGTTGGGAGTGAAAAATTATTAATTTAAATCACAGAATCACAGAATATCCTGAACTGGAAGAGACCCATCAGGGTAATTGAAGTCCAAATCCTGGCCCTGCACAGGACCACCTCGAGAATCATACCGTGTGCCTGAGGCCATTGTCCAAACATTTTTTAAACTCTGGCAGACTGGGTGCCATGACCACTTCCTTGGGAAGCCTATTTCAGTGCCCAACCAACATCTGGGTGAAGAAACTTTTTCTTATACCCAACCTAAATCTCCCCTGACACAGCTTCATGCCAATTTGGAAAATAAAGAATCTGCATGCTGCTATTTTTATCACTGTATTCACACAAATTAAAAACCAGATGTAATGAAAAAAGGTAACAAATATTACTCTTGAATGTAAATTCTTAACACGTGACAGCAGTAGCCCACTAAGTTTCTTCAGTCAGGTCACAGCTATAATAATTCCATATTATCACCATCTTTCTCCAGAAAACATTTGATGATTTCAGTGGGAGTGACTCCATACTGTAGTTTGCTCTCCTGCATGTTGCTTAATGATTCTGATAGGTGATAATAAGAAGGGGCATCTGATTGAGTTCTATTTCCACCCACTTTCACAGATGCTTGTATAATCTTGATCGGGTGTAGTTTACTTTTCAGTGAGCCTAATTAATTCCTTTTTAAACAATCAATCTACATATCATGCAATTGTTAGAGCAAGATAATGTGCAACCTGAACTCTCCAATATCAAATTTACTTTGCAGTGTTAGGATTGCCTAATGTTTGCACAGGTGCTCTGCTACCGTGCCCAGGCTTGGCAGTCCTCCAGCCATTGCTTGCTTGTATCTTGCATGAGTCAGTGGCAGATTTCCATGTGACTTCTTTATTTTTCAGGGTCATATGGACTGTGTACAAGTTTCATATTTAAATACTATATGACAGCCAGATTTGGAGCATATGTTTGCATGTTCCTTTCGTCAATGGCATTGATCCACACTCTTACAGTGTTAAAATATGCTACTGTTTCTTGTGCCTCTGCCTAACCTTCTGGGGGAGGGTTTTTTAGTCCACTGGATTTCTTTGCTCAGCAGAGTAAAAAATGTTTATTATCGATGGAATGAGGATCATGTCAATTCAGGAAAAGGAGACTGTGGTAGGTTGAGCCTGAGCTGATGGACAGCTCGTTTGACCAGTGGCGCTTTTCGAAATTTCCATATTTGAAGGCTGGAGAGGACAGGAAGTGCCTCTCTCTTCCTGGGAGTTTGCTGTTGCCGCAGGAGGAGGGGAAAATGGCTGCTGAGGTTTTCGCTCCTCGGAGCAGCCTCGAGCC
>VZTH01009556.1:446109-477998 GCA_013397815.1 Aleadryas rufinucha | reverse complement strand
AAAATTGTGAATGCTGACCAAGAATTATGTAATGTCCTTTGTGCTGGTTTGGGGAGGAGGAAAGGAGGAGGGGGGTGTGGGAGTAAAAAGAGGGATTTTGCTTTGATTTTCTTATTATTTTGTTTTCTCTTTTAATTCTGTTAATAAACTTTTCATTTTCTTTAAGTTTTGAGCCTGTTTTGCATTCCTCTGGATCTCCTATCTCACAAAAGATAAAGAGGTGAACTGAAACCACTACAGAGACATACTTGGAAGATCTAGAAATCAGCAAAAAAACCCACCCTAATGTGATATACAAACTTCTCCTATTTATGTTGTCTGCCAGTGTTAAGGAAATCTGACATTGATTTCTTTCCTTGGGAGAAGTCTTGTGCAGTGGATCAAAAGATCTTTTTTTTCAATTGTGGAGAGCAATGAGGTGAACAAACACCTTAGCCCTACGTAGGTCTCTCCTAAAAGTAAGAGAAAACAGTTGTAGGGGACCTCAAGGAGTCATAAGCTTTGTCTTTGCAGGAAAAGTTATGCTGGACACAGATGTTTGTACTGGCGTGTGGTGGTCTGTGCAGTGACTACACAAGTTCTGAGGGAAAATTTCAATGCAGGCAAAGCAGTGCCCTGGCAGAAGATGACAGGAAGGTTCTGGGAGGGAGCAGTGACCAAGGAACATTCCCAACTTGTTGGTTTGAGATGCAGATGTGTAGTTTGGTGAAGCAAAATGTTTTACCTGTGAACACATGACATGCTGGGATAGCTGACTTTAAGAGTAGTTTCTGATTATTTTTATTTGCTGACAGAGGCTCAGCGATTTAGTTCATTCTCCCACCCCAAGACAAGTTTTGACAAGGAAGAAATTGAATTAGTGATCTGTACTATCTGACAAAACTTTGAAGCAACTCAGAAGATGGTGATATGGGCATCAGGTATCTTTTTGTGAGATATTATTATGAATTTCAAAGACATTCAGAAATACTACTCAGAAAATTTTTGAAGTACTGTAAGATGGTTGGGTGCCATCATTTTATGCAGAAGCAGGAGCAGGCTCAAGTTTTTTTCCTTCAGACTGTATACTTGAAACATGGATGGAACCAAAGGCATTGTTTCCAAAACACATTTGCTTTGGCAATTTTATGTTCTCTGCCTAGAGTCAGATTTAACTTCTTCCAACACATTTATTTGTCTTTATAATTTTGTATACTGTCCCCTTCTTCCTATTGTTCTAAACCTTCTCTCTTACCATATGTAAGTAGCAACTTACTATTAACATAATTGAATTTGTTACTCTAAAAAGAAAACACAATCCAAATAAATTTTCTTCAGTGTATGGTTGGTGCTATGGATAAAATTACAGAAAATTACAGAATTTCTGAGACATATTTCACAGGTGTTTATACAATATCCTACCATGGCATTTAATGTGAAGCATTGTATCTTGAATTTTTATCTGGTACAAGGACTAGTATTGCAGCAATAGATCAAGTCTTTTGGGAGAATATTTCACAACTTATAATTGAAAATATATGAAGAGATACCAAGGCATAGATGAAGATTTACAGAGATACTAAGATACAGGGGAGCAACTGGTAGAGAATGTTTTAAAACCCTATGGTTCTGAGCACTAATTAAAAAAATATTAATTTTACTTTGAGGATTACACAGGATTTAAAATGTTCCCTAAACACAGCTAGATCTCAGTTTTGGTTATAATTTTTTTCTAGATTTTTTAACTTGAGCTTAAATATTCAGCTATAGTTTCTAATATTCTGGAGTATGTTCACAGTGAGGAGAGACTGAAAAAATGGTCTTGTTGAGTCTGGAAAATAAAAAGTTTCAGGATGACCTAATAACTTTCTCCTAAAACCTGTGAGAAAGTTTCCAAGAGAATGGATCCAGTCTCTTCACAGTGCTGAGTGGTGTAAGGATGAGAGACATGGGTGAGCATAAACTGCAAGGAGGAACGTTCACAGACTGTAAGGAGAAATGTGCATCCAGCACAGAATTGACAGGTGGTCAACGGAGGAAACTGTCCTGCTCTACTCTGAGCTGGTGCAGCCTCACCTCCAGTACTTTGTGCAGTTTTGGGCACAACAATATAAGATACTAAACTATTAGAAAGCATCCAAAGGAGAGCAATGAAGATGGTGAAAGGCCTTGAGTGAAAACCATACAAGGAGTGGTTGAGGTCGCTTGGCATGTTCACCCGGGAGAACAGAAGACTGCGGGAAGACTTCATAGAAGACTACAGCTTCTTCACAAGGGGAGGAGGAGGGGCAGGCACTGATTTCTTCTCTCACTCTTGTGACCATCATTGGGACTCAAGGAAATGGCATGAAACTGTGCCAGAGGAGGCTTAGGTTGGATATTAGGAAAAGTTTTTCACCCATAGGGTGATTGGACACTGGAACAGGAAGTGGTCACAGCACCAAGCCTGACAGAGTTCAAGAAGCATTTGAACAATGCTCTCAGGCATGTGGTGTGACTCTTAGTGTGTCCTGCACAGGGTCAGGAGTTGGACTGATCCTGATGGGTCCCTTCCAGCTGAGGATATTCTATGATTCTACATTTTCTGATCTTTTTTTTTTTCTTTTTTGCGTGGCAACTTGTATCACTGACCTCTTCTAGGACGAGCCGTTTCTGCAGAGATGCACATATGACTTCTTACCTGGTCTCCACAACCCCATCACTGTTTCCAAAAGTATCATGTCAGTCAAGTCTCTTTGTTAGCTCGGGAGTTCCTACAGTGGCTCAGGTTGAGTGGCAGGGAGTGACTCCTGCCAATCAACCAACCAATTCTCATGAGCCAGCCAAGTGTGTACTTCCAGGCACTTCCTAAAAGCAGTGCACAGAACTTGAACGCATTTTTCAAATAGTACATAAAAAGCTCATGTCAACATAGTTCCGGAATGTGACATAAGTAAGGTGGAAAATATCTTACTGTTTCTACACTATTGTAATACTGGGAAGGAAGAAGGGATGAACATGTTATACCAAAAGTCAGGGTGATGTATACCACCTTTGATGAAAAATAAAATGTATAGGGCATAATTACTTCTTGTTACTTTTTCATCACCACAAGTCTGAAATTGTAACTGGTCTTGTACTCACAGAGAAGTGTGTTATTTTTTTCCAACAGCTATGACTAGGTAGCTAGAGGAAGCAAAAACAATTGTTTGGTTTTTTTTCCTAGGAGTTTCAAAGGACATGAGTAAGGTATCTCTGGAATGCAGTTCCTGTGGGCTCAGAAGAGCAAGAATAAAGAGCTGATTCAGCAGAGCTCAAGACATTATAAAACTGCCAAGGACAAATGGCATGTATTGAAGATTACCAGAAAACAGTTGTAGCTGTCTCCTTTCTGTCTGTCAATGAAAGGTAACACAGGCAGCCTATCACTCTTAGTAAATATTACATATTTTATCGCATATTCACCTCAAATCAGACTGTGTGAAAATTACTTCACAACTAAGAGGTACATTTTTCTAAGGTGCATCACACCACAAGTTACTATGAAGTGTCCGTATAGAAAGCCTGAAGTACACATAGCAGTGATTTATGTGGCATGTAATTATAACAAAACTTGTAATGGGTATGGAAAATAAAATATGCAAAGGAGATGTTCTTCCACCCTCCCTAGGAAACTCCATGCCTGGATGCAACTTGAATTCCAGACATGTATTTACACCTTCTGACAGTGTGTATGGTTATGACGGTGATGAATTTACACTGTCACTTTTTTGTCTTTAAACTACCATCTAAAAATACCTGAGGAGATTCAAATGTTTGTCCTTTGGTGCTTTATTTGTTTTTAGAAGTAGAGAGCATATAAAAAAAAAAAAAATTTGCTTAGAAAGTAGTCAAAAAGTATTTAACATAACTATCTCTGAAATATCGTAGGTTTCATAAGAAACTTGTATAGTATTCTGGAAAGACTCATGAAATATTTGATGATATATTTTTTCCTCAGGCATAAGTATGTTCATGCAATGTCATAGCAATGCTCATAAGATATTTCCTGAAACGCTCATGAGAAATCTCTCTGAAATTGTCATGTAATATTTATGATATTTTCATGAAATATTTAACACTGTGTAAAGAAAAAAGCACACTGAGCTACAACTACAGTGAAATACCACATGAAATAAAACATCCATTCATGGAAAGTTCCAGAAGATTCATTCATGAGCTCACAGAGTAGCTGAGATTAGAAGGACCTCTGGAGGTCATCTAGATCAACACTTCAGCTCAAGAAGTGTCACCTATATCAGGTTGGCCAGAACCATGTTCATATGATTTTGGAATGTTGCCAAGGTTGGGGGCTCAGCAACCTCCCCAGGCAATCTGTGCCAGAGGTCAGTCACCCTCACAGTGAAAAAGTGTTTCTTGATGTTCGGAGGGAACTTCCTGTGACCATTGCCTCTAGTCTTGTCACAGGACACCACTGAGCAGAGTCTGCTCCATCCACCTCACACTCTCCTTGTGGTTATTTATGTGAACTGAGATCTTCCCGATGGGCCTTCCCTCCTCTAGGCTAAACATTCCCAACTCTCTGTCTTTCCTCATAGGAGAAATGCTCTAGATCCTTGATCTTTTTTTGTTGCCCTTCACTGGACTATCTCCAGTATGTCCATGTGTCTCTTGTACTGGGAAGCGCATAAGAGGACACACTACTTCAGGTGTGGCCTCACCAGTGCTGAATAAAGGGGAAGAATCATCTCCTTCCACATGCTGTCAATACCCTGCCTAAAGCAGCCCAAACCAGCCTGTGCTTCAAGAGTACATTTCTGGCTGTGTCCAAATTACTGTCCACCAGTAACCAGGTTACTCTACCTCATCTTCCTGGCCCATCCTTCCTAACGATCTGGTATCATTCCATTACAGCACTCTGGTCATGTAATCCATCACAGTTCTTAAAGATGAAAGCAGTTTGTTGGCAACTATTTGTGACATTTCTTCCAAATATCTGGGAAATTGTTCATGAGCTATCACATGGAATTTATATGAAATATATTATAAAATATAATGCAAGGAAAAGTCATAGTGAATAAAGTGCAAGTTTAAAATTGTTCAAATAACCCTAGTACTCAGAATAGGAACACTAGGCACCTCTGAGTCAGTGCCTTTGGCAGCTGTCGTTTGGAGGAAGTTTTTTTGACTCCTTACTTCAACTTAAGAACCTCCCCTACTGTGCCTCCTAGCAGGGTTCATAGGGAAGGTCTCTTTTCTCCTTGGGTATTTTGGATTATGTGGTGTACAGTCATGGCACAGAGCAAATAACATTCCACAAGAGGCAGTGGCAGCTTCCCCTTCGTCTCCCAAATGCACCCTTTACAGTCATGTGATGTCAGTTAAGGCAAGAGATAAACAGTTTCTGTAATCCAAGAGGAAATCCATGAAGTTTAACTAGAATTAGTACTGCAGAGGGCAATTCATCCCACTTGGTATCTATTTTAGTCTGGGATGTTATTCCTTATAGAGGGAGGATAGGCGATAAGTGGTCTACAGAACTAAAGACAGAGTAAATTAATCATAACCAATGACTAACTAACATCTAATTAAAGACTTAATAGGTCAAGTAAAAAGATGTGGATTATCCATAATTAGAAGGGCATTTCAGCAGCACTGACATCCATAATGTCTGCAAACAAATATACCTTTAAAATTAAATAGAAGTGGTGTCAATTGACATCTTGAATTCTTTCACAATAAACTTTAAATAACAGTGGTGAAATTGCCAGTGCAGACAACCAACTTTTGAATGAAGAGGGGCAGTAGAAATAGGAACATGGATTCTGCCTCTTGTCCTGTTCAATGTGGGACTTAAAAACCACAGCGTCTGAGAAATTTTAAACTTTAAAATCTATGCAGACAATCAGAACTGCAGAAGGCATTAGTTGCTGCTGGGGAGTTTTGGCCATTTATATCTGAAGTTTACGGTGATGTTCATAACGGTGAGTGATGGCCACAGCTTTGTAAATAGATAGATGAGATTTTATGCTGACCTGCAGTTCTGAAATGACATCTGCACAGAGCTTCAGAAAAATGATATTTTTTTCTTTATATTCTCATACATTGCCACAGATCCATCTTTTCCACATAGAAATGAGCCCATAAAAAGTTTTGAACTGAGGCTGTAGTTCTGTGTTCAAATTATTAGAAAAAGAGTTGATATCACATCGGTGCTTTTTGGGATGGAATATTCTATCCAGCACCAGGAGTGCTAAAGCTTAATTTACTTCTGTGGTTGAATCATAGCCTTATGCACAGACGCAACTTCACAAGCTGTTGATCTATATATCACTTCATATGTTCTTGTGTGCTGCTACCAGGCAACTCCTTGTCCAAACTGACAAACATTAACCCACATTAAGAGAGGAAATATTTTGTCACTAGTCTCAATTTCCCTTTTGGAAGACAAAAATGAAGATCTGTATCAGAAAGTACAGAAAAGGATGTACAGTGGAGCAGAAAGCAAAAAATAGTGAAAACTTGAAAATTTAAGCATTCAACTTGCCACTGGAGGACTACAGCCTATTAAATACACACAGTGAAAGGCAGAATTCCTCTGAGAAATATGGATATTGACAGTGCAAATGTCAATATCAAAATAGTTTATCTTTATTCCTTTCACAGGAAACTACTCAGGATCACTGATTCATCTCATTCTAACTTAGACATGATTAAAAGTACCATAAGGATTGTGTCCTAAAAGTGCCCATTCCATTTCATTGACCAGGAAGAAAAGAGTCGGGTGTCTACCTTAGATAATTGACATCTGAACCTCAGTATAAAGCCCTCAAAACAGCTGTAGAGAATATTGTAGAGAGGTCTATACAGTGCTAAACCTGCACTGAGCAATCTACCTGTAGCCATGATTGTGGAACACTTGTTCCATTCATACTAGGGTACCACAACTCAGCACAAAATATTCTCCATGTGTTGTCAAGCTGTAGAGTGAATCAAAGGGATAGGCTCTAATAAGATTTTCAACCCATACAGTGATTTTCCTGCACAGATTTTCATCTACTTTAAGAATAATATTTGTCCTTGTAACTCCTGTGAGAGATGGAGAAGAATTATTCCTACTTGAAAAAATGGAGATTAAGGACAGAGCTAGAATTCAGAACTCTATTTAAAATTTTGTCTTTAATGACTAGATGCAGTTGTTCTTCCAATAGTTGGGAAAATACACTGGAAAAAAACCCCTTAATCTGAGAGGTTACAGTTATGTATATGCACTAAACTTGGAGCATCAGTTCTCCTCAGTGGTACAGAACATTTTAAGTCTTAGGGACAAGGCTATAACAAAACAATACAAACAAAGCGGGTGTCAAGATAGTAGCGTTCATAAATTTGCTTTGTGGAGCTATTAAACAGAGGCAGACTGGCAATCAAGATCTTGATTCAGCTTTATGTCTATGAAAGGTTGGCTTAATGCTGTAATAAAAGGGTCTTAAGTTGCTTTGTAATGGTTGATAGCTGCTGTCATGAGAATATGGCACAGCTGGGAATAGAGCATGCAGTGTTAACCAGAGAGGTCTTCCCTCTTGTGATGATCCTTTTATGATAAAAACATTGGACTGAAAAGTCAAAGACTTCTTGTTTTTACATGAACTTTCGTTATGACCTTTGGAGGCCTCTTATTCTGTCTGCACCTCATCCCTTTTTTTTTTTCTGGAATTCTGGTCCACAATGTACAGTTTCTTATACTGCACTCACATCCAAGTGCCTCTGAGTGCCAGGTTAAACAATGTGACTAATGTTAGTCTTGTCTAGACTGTCTTTATTCTTGCCTATCCCAATAAGGAAGAAATGTGTGTTATATAGTATTTCAACCTGAAGATGCAAACCCGATCTTGGGGTCATTATTTAGAAGAGCTTCTAACTATGCTCAGATATAATTAGGGCCAGAAACAAATCCACAATCATAAGGTCAGGGAGCATCAACTGGATTATGTTTACACTGCCCAGCACTACAGCATATTTGTCTTGTAGACAATTATAAGGTTTCATTCCCTAACTCTAACTTCTTTGGGTTGCCCTTTCCCAGAAATTTAATACAGAAGAAATGAGCACAAGCCAGGGAGTGACTTTGGAAAAGGATAGATAATGGGTATATCTACTGCTCAAATTCATCCACTAGCCTTCTTTAAATAAGACAGAACTCAAAAATATTTGTGCTCACAGTTATAGAGTGCTTTCAAATGATAAATAAGATGTGTTGGAGATAGAATTAGCATAGGAAGGCATGTCAAAAGATCCTGCATTGTCTATCTAATATTAACCAAATGTGGATATATAGGAAAGAGTATAGGAGTGAAACAAATGTGGTTAAACTTTCTCAGCATAGTCTTATAGCCTTTAGAAACTTGCAGCAGAAGGGATTTCTGAACAAGAAAAGCTGATGTGTTTGAAGTTAATAACTACTGACGAAAATGTCTTCCATGAACTTTCACAGTCCCCACTTGAACTGAAAAATCCATTTAGCATTTACGATGTCTTGTGGCAGGAAGTTCCACAGATCACTTACACAGTATGTAAAGGTCCAGATTTTCTTCTTTTGAAGGTCACACCTAGTTTTTTTGTTAGCCTGTGGTGCTTTCATTCAAAGAAGAATGAAAGTCAATTCCTGCTTAGCTGTTTGCACCTCTCATGACTTTATTGACTCCTATTATAACTCCATAATTTCTTCCCCACAATTTCTTACATGCTGAAATTCCTAGCCTGTGTACACAAAGCATTTAGAAGCACTGAACTTGATTATTAATGCTATGAGAATGCACTGGTTACTTCAGGGCAGATGTGATGGACTGAAGCACCTATCTCAGCTGAGAATCCCAAAGCACTGAGGGTGTCATTCTTTCAGAAATGTCCTTGGCATTGTCTGTCCAAGCAGTTATAAATAAATGAGTCCAGATAATTTTCCATCAAGATAGGTCAAAGCCTTATATCAGGTAACAGCAGAGATACTGCCAACCTGAATATAGATTGTAGAAATATAGCTGAGCTGATTGAGTTCAGCTTGAGGCACAGCTGAATCTTACCCAACCGTTCCATTCTGGAGGCAACTCTCTCCCAGCACTCTAATATTGCAATTATAATAATCAGATGTAGTGAAGATTAGATTTCAGTGTGTGTCTTCTGCATATAATTGGCACTTTACTTCATATCAGTGGTTGAAATTGGACGGTGCTGCACTTATATTCCACAAAATGCTTGTTCATCCAGATCAGCAAAACAGCTAGAGAGCACTGTGACTTTCTGCCTACCCACGCTCGAGTTTCCATCCAATAGAAACCATAACATGGTAAAAGATATAGCCAGGATGCAAATTTGCAGTGCGGGGAGTCCTGCAGTGTAGGGGCAGCCATAATTACCTGTCTGTAGGCTGAAAAGGAGTGGAAAGATATTTATATATCTATATAAAAATCTATCTTCTATATCTATATCTAAGAAATAATAAAACAGTTGAACTGATGTTGTATTTCTGAAATATGCTCATGTTGTCTAACAGTTGTAGAATGGAGACAGGTCTTAGTGAATCAATGTTGTGTTTTTAGATTATCACTTACTTAGAATTCAAGCCTTAAGAGTAGGGACTAAACTCCATTGTCTCCTGAGATCATACTGCTCCTCTGAACTGAAGGGGCCACAATACTGATATATTTGATAAAGAATCCAAAAGACCTAGAAGAATTTGGAAATTGTATTTCTACCAAGTACAAGAGAATATCTATCAGACTGGTGAAGAAGTATGTTTGCAGCTTTCTTCATGCTTCATAGACACCTGTTCAGTCACAAGGGCTGCTAAATTTGAGATTTTCATTTTAAGAGACCAAATATCTCATGGCAGGAAGTGCAGCTTCAGTCTTTTCAGCTGTTTTCTTAGTCAGTGTTGTAAAACCAATTTATTTTTTTCCCCACATGTGTAATAGTTAACCAATCCATGTGAGTAAGTCTATGTCCCAACAGACGATATGGTTCAAGAGCATTTCAAAAAATTGCACAGTTTTTTAAAAGAGATCTTTCTGAGTATGTAGGAGTCAGTCTTGGATAGCTGAGAACTTTAATGAGAGTTGCTCTCACACAGGGATTTAGGAAAATGTGTAACGTAGTATAATACTGGCAAGAACTATTACTTCATCAATACCTTTTACTGTTTTTGTATGTGGATTCACTGAATTCTGTGTAATTCATGGGAATAAACTGCAAATGGCCTGAGATTGCCTGGAAAAGACATGAGGCTGTCTATAATTATAAAGTCTCTGTGGTAACTTTTACCTTCACAGAAAAGTAATTAAAAGTTTTTAAAGGAAGAAAGGAAGTTGAGAAAACTGTGTACATCTCAGGCTGCAATTTCAGAATCTTGAGAGGGTGCTATTAAAGTCTCTAACATGAGAAATTCAGTAAGAGATGTAGACTGCGGTGTGACTTTCATTCTCAGACATTAAAAAATGGTTCCTGATAAATGTGAGATGGTTTTATCTCAGTGCAGTCTGTGTTGTATTTTTCAAGCTTTCCATTGCGATCCGAAGCATTGTCAAATTCAGTAAGTAGTGTTATGATAATGATTGTGGGGTTTATATACTAACATTAAATCAAACATTAAAAAACAAGGGAGCAGTGTATTGTGGCTATAATGTTTGCAATAATGAATGCATAAGCAAAACCAGAATGAGTCTGCCTTTTTAAACAGTCATTAGTTGTTTTTTTTTCCTTTAAACATCGCTTACATGTGCAAAATTCTCTTTCCAAAACTCTGTTGGGTAATATATTTGACATGTTATCAAGTTTCTTGAGACAGAAAATTCAACACAATATTGCAATTTTCTTATCTTTAGGAGGTGTAGTGCATTAATTGGTTTTGTCCAAAAGAAAATAAATTGAAGTTTGTATTTTGTATTGTTTCAATAAATAACTCCCCCATCATATACAATGTGACAAGAGTAAAAAAGTAAAAGGGGAATATCCCCAAAAGATATTATATAATCAAAAGTAATTAGCAGTATGCTTGTTTATGTTTTCATAACAAATAATGTTTGCATTTAACATCTTTGACAAAAATTGAATCAAATGTTTAGGTGTTGGGAATTTAGGAAGAATCTGGGTCTTTTTCTTGGAGTATAACAGTATTTGATTTACTGACTGAGATTACATACAGATTTGAATTTCTGTTTATATTTTCAAATATTCTGTTTGTATTTTCCTTGTTTAAAAGAGAAATCCAGATTCTGCTGTCTGTAGAGCACAATCATTGGATGCTTTCTTTCATCTTAAAATCCATTGAAGCACCAGAGTTATGTCCTGAGGATAGTCTCCCAAATTTTAATGACCCTCAGTCAGGAAAGGTTTTAAGTGACTGCCTAAAGGGTTTCCTGAAAAGTGGTTATTTCCTCAGCTGAGGCAAAGCTATTTTGCCATCACTACCTAGACAATCCTTGTGATATTTTGATGCAGTGAGTAAATGTTACTATTATCAGAACATTATAGTTAATGAAACTGTGGCAGACTTAAGGTGAGTTAAAGCCAGATTTTCAAATTCCACTATTTCTATTAAGAGCTTAACAAAAATTATTAGTTTTTCAAAACATCTCATGTTTTTTGAGATCACTTGTTCATACAATGAGAGTAAAGGGCAGCACTGCAGAGAAGTGGTCCCAAATCATCAGACTCTGGTGCTAAAAGGATTTTTAGCATATTCAGTGAGGAACATTGTCTGCAAAAGACAGTTTAGAAGAAACTAAGACCTTTTTCTCCTGGATAATATAGGAAGTGTAAGTGACCCATTCCAAGTAAGCAGCGTGGATGAGATTGCCCAAGGTGTCTGCATCCTCTGCCCTTCAGTACTATCCTAGAGTGCTTTGAACCTTCAGATGCCATTATCTGTCCTACTGACAACATGCTATTTAAACAATACAGTCACATCTTCCTGTTTTCAGAAAAAAAGTCTACTTGGCCTCAGCACACTTCTCAAACTGTTTAAATCACTTGAACTGAGAACAACACCCAGTCTCCCTCTTCCTCATCCAGTTTTGTCCTGTGGCAACCAAAGTGCAGTACAGAGCCAGGAGACCCAACGCTGAAACCTATGAGGTCTTGATGCAGCCAATCTGCTATAGGTGGGGCAAGCAACGAGGAGAGTGGACACAAGCCTGTGTCCTCTTGACCAGGGATCCCATGTGGGACATATTCAGCAGCATATCTGTAGCTTTAGTGAATGTTTGTGTTGAAGGTGATACAATACAGTTTTTTTCTGGTTCAGGACAAAACCTGATATGTATTACATTTAAGTATTGTATGTAATGCTGAATTTGTTGTGGAATTAAAGAAAAATATTGTGAAATTTTGAGGGATTTTCTGCTTGATACGATAAACTATTTTGGCAATAATAATCTTTGTTATGCATTTCTCTGCATATATTTTTAGGGAGCACTTAATTTATTGGGAAGTCGTTCACATAGAAACAAAAGTCTGATACGACTCTCTGCTATCAGTGCAACAGCAGAAGATCCTTATCTAGAAAAGTCACCAAAACACTGACTCCCTATGTTCAGCAGCCAATCCTAACACGGCTTTTGTGTGACCTTCTCTTCCTTGGTAGCAAACTAATCTGTTACTGCAAATTACTGAAGACTAAATTAGAAATAATGATGGAAGAAAACTCATTAAGGATAACATGTTAAAAACAATGAACCAGTATCTTCCACAGTAATAAAATCATTAAACATTTTATCTCATATTAATAGCGCTTTACATTAAGACTAAATATAAACTAACATGTTCTTGAAAAATTTGGGAGAGGTAGTTAAATAAATATAATATACTTCTAAAGTATTTTTTTAACTAAAATGAAAAATTTTTATCCAGGTGGTCCTAACCACTGAACAGTATGACGGGATCTCTACTGAATTTTAACCATGATTCAGCGTTTTCCTTTAATTTTTCCCCAGTTTATTATTTCTGTGCAATGAGCACATTCCCACTTTCTTTGCAAGAATCTGTTGTCAATTAGGTGCGTATCTTGTCATTTGCACAGAAAAAGTTAGTACTTTTCACAGGAAATTTGACATACTTCAGACTGATTATTTTTGGAAGAAAAATAAGCCTTTGTATTGCACTAAGTAAATGATGTGAAGTGTCTACTGCATTACATGAACTGAATATCAAGTATCTTATTTATGCAATGTTATTTATACAGTAACAGCTGATTATGGAAAATATAATCTGAAGGTTTTTTCCAGAACACTTATTTTTATCATACTTATTTGTTAACTTTGCTGGTTTAGATAAAGACCATATACAAGAATTAATGGTAAATAAAATAAAAGTAAATGAAGAAATATTTCAGTTTCTGTGTACTAAAACTAAATTTTTAGTCGTGATTCTTTCATCACTATTAGTTCATAATCTGTCTAATTTAATGTAAATTTATGGGGAAAAAAATCAGAGAGATTTTAGAGACCATTGCATTGCCTCCTCAGAGAGGGCTAACAGTAATTTTCCTCTAACATGTATTCACTAGTGACTGGTTTTCCACACCATATTTCATATATTCTATGAAAGAAGTGAAATAAATAGAGTCCAAGATCCGACTCATTCATAAAGTCATGTAATAAAACTCTGTGAAAGACAGAATATAATATTCTAAAAGACAGAACCTGAGGGCTAAAATTTACAGAGAAATATGTCTATTACTGAAGGTCCCATTTCAGTGAAAAAGAAGAGACTGTTGCAACTTAAAGGTGACATCTGTAATGGGTTAAGCCTTAGTTCAGTGTTTATTTAGAGCGAATATAAATCCTTTCCACTTTAAGAATTAAATTGTGTTGGCACTTGGACACATTTCTTATTTGTTAATGTGCAGTAGCTTTCCTTTCAATATATGAATAAGGATGCAGTTCCAAAATTTATTTTAAATCTTGATGCATTTGGGGTTAGAGTGCCAGTCTTCAGGCCAATCTCTTCACTACTTGCCTCGATACAAACATCTAGAGAGAAAATAAATTGAAAAAAAAGAAATCAGCATTTAGTGCTAAATGCTAAGCATTTTACTGCACAATGACTATCATCACTGTGTAATAACATCTGACAAATAGGCTATTACCATCAGAGGGGAGGCTTTTAAATCAGGCCTTAACTACTTTTATTAAAGGTTTGGAAGGTAATCACTGAAATTACAGTTTTTTTCTTGTGTGTTTATGCTTTTGTCTAGAGTCTTTAGAGATTTGCCAGTTACAATCTATCTACTACCTGTTGTGAAACACTGGTAAGGAGATAATACAAGCAATTAGAAAAGCATTGCTCACTCCTGAAGTGTTATTACCTTAAGTTAAGGCTTCCAAAGGGAATACACAATAGTGTTTTGATGACATTTTTTGTTCCTATATTTTCCCAAAGATACCTTTTGTTTCTTACATATTCTGTCTAATCAGTAACTCAGAGGTGGCTGCGGAATACTGTCAATGCATTAAATGTACTCCCTTAGGAGTAAGTAACATTAAATCTCAGATCAACAAAAAACAAGGTCAGTCTATGATCCCTTGATACATTATGTCAAAATAGAGTATCTTAAAACCCCTTCTTGGTTAGTTTTAATCTTACGTGTCTTAAGTGTTTCTAAATATGTAATCTCTAGACATGCCACAAGGTTACACAGTAATATTGAGAATTACAGATGTGAATCTTAGCATAGTGACATAAACCCACACGTCCCACTTGCCATGCTGTGCTGCATGTATTTTCCAAGCTTGGGACCCTCTGTGATAGTCCCAGCTGGTCACCCCAGTCAGTGACTCTCTGAGTGCTTCTCATATGGAGAGACAAAACATAGGCTCTCACAAGGCAGGGCTGTGAGGTGAAGCCCATCACTTTGCCCTCATGTCTGCCAAGGGCTGTTCTGCTGTTTTGCCACTTATCTCTGCCAATATAAAGTGATTCTGCACTTTTCCAGACTGTTGCTAATCTCTGAGAAAGTAGGAGGGGATCTACAAAGTGATTATTAGAAATAATAATAAAATACATTGAAAAACCCTTTACCACTCTACTACACATACTACCAGTACCCTTCCTGCTGGGTGAGTGTCCAGCCCTGCTGGGCAGGTTGATCAGTGGACTCCTGCCCTGTTTTTGGAAGGTCTACACTATGAAGCACCTCTACCTTGGGCTATGAGCTGTGGAGACAAAGCTGGTGGAGATGAGTTCTTTTGTCTACATGCCCAAGGGTGCTCCCTCACAGATGCTGGACACATCCACATTGTATAAGATTTGCTTTTGCATCTCCCCTGGGCCCTGAGTATAGAATTTAGGAGTAAAAAAAGCACTTTTTATGTGTGTGTGTTACTTGTTTTTTGTTTGGTTTTTTTTTTAACTCAAACTTAACATGGCTCACCAGAATCACGCATTTTTAAGCATGAAAATGAAAGTATGTGATGGCATTGGAGGACATTAAACTTTGCTAGCATGTTGTTGCAAGACCATGTCAGAGGAGAGTAAAACTTGTCTTCTGCAGTATTCTGTCCTCACCAATTAACCTAAAAAAAGAGACCAAGGTTCAAGGGTAAATTTGATTGCAAAGGTATTTCACAGTGTAGATGTACCGTTTGCTTGCTTTTGAATAGGTCTATGCCGAACTAGATTATGGCCCCGGAAAGCTAAAGGATTGGGTTCACAAGTGCTTTATGTATTTTTCTTGTCTCCCTCTTTCCACTGTCTGCAAAAAATATTTGCAAAGTAAATAGGTAATGTAAGTTATTGTCTTATACTAAAAGGATAGGTGATTTTTACACACAGATATTGGGAAATTCTGTTCAGAAATGAGAATTTTTGGGGGTTTATCTCTTGGAACTCTAGTTGGAGAAAGAGTGAGTACTGTTGCTTTATACTCAGCCCTACAGAACATATAGAATCACTGTATCATAAAATGATTTTGTTCAGAAGGGACTTAAAGGATCATCTAGCTTCAACTCCCCTGCATTTGACAGAGACCTTCCACTAGACCAGGTTTCTCAGATCTCCATCCCACCTGGCCTTGAACACTTCCAGGGATGAGGTGTCAACAGCTTCTCTGGGCAACCTGTTCCAGGGCCTCACCTCACAGTAAAGAATTTCTTCTTAATGTACCATTTAAATCTACCCTTTTTCAGCTTAAAACCAAACATATTACACTCAGAATGAGATGCAGAAAAAAATTGTAAAAAGCTGACAGCAACAGGAACCATGTGTATTCAGACCACTTTTAGGTTTGTTTTTTCTGGTTGGGTTTTGTTTTATGTACTACTTTCCTTGCAACTTGTCTTATGGCTTGTCCTACAGTTCAAAGCAACACTATTTATCATTTTTTCAGGCAAGTAAAAATGTACTTCTTGTCTTCCCCTTAATGTGTTTATTATTTAAGAAACTGCTGTTTTTACATGTGGCATTGTGGCTCAATTACAACAAAAAACCCAACATTCATGCCAGAAAAGTGAGAAGTTTTTTTAGCTTTCAAAGGATACAGATTAGTTTTCAAAATCAGGTGTCATGGTCAGCTGAAGTCAAAGCTCTCAAGCACAAAAGGTAAGATGAATATGGGAAAGTTCATGGCCACCAGGAGCTGTAAAATGAAGTACAACCCTATATGATCTATCATACAAATTATAACTCTTTACTTGTACTGTTGTACAGTTTTCTTTGAAAAAATGAACAAAACATATAGTTATTTAAATCAATAGATTTATATTAAGTCTGATGGAAAACAGAAGCAGTAGGTGCATTTACAGTCAATTAACGCACTTTGCATGGTGAGGTTACAAGTGACATTTATTCCCTTTGAGCCACTTGCTTTATTGATATATTCAATGCCTAAGTGGGTGAACCAGCAAGGAAATTTAATGTCTAGGGACTACTTCATACTGTTTGCTTCTCTTGCAGAGATGATAGCTCCTTAAGCAACCCTGTGGGTGATACTTGTCACGTTAATCTCCCGCCAAATCTATTCCACAACCTATGCAGTTAAAATATACATGAACTCAGTTAACGAGAAATGCAAAAGAATAAATCATGAAGAGGCTCAGTTAATAAGGAGCTAAAAGAAACTCCTGCCATTTGGTCTGCACATATGTACATATAGAGAAAACCTCTTTGCTGTCATGCAGGTCTTCCTAGAGGACATCTGTACTTAACTGGAACTTTGACATCATAAACTCAGATCAACTGAGCTGCACCACCAGGTGCTTTAGGATGGAAAGTTTTGTCTAAATTGTCCTTTTTTTCATATTTATTTTTCCTTTATCACCAAAAGGGGATGCTTCAAGGATGTAGGTTGGCATTGGTTCAAGAAAAGGTACATTTTTGTGTATGTACATTTGGAAGAAGATTGTGGAACTGATGGAATAAGGTGTCTTATATTTCATCTATATTTTTGAAAGTGAATTAAAGAAATGCCAAGTAACAGTGGATATTTGAGCTAGAATTCTAGAGTGTCAATACATCAGAGACACTAATCAGTGACAGTCCCAGGGTACTGTCTAGTAAACAGTAATTTAATTAAGTATAATAGTATGTTTATTTTTATGTTTAAAAAATGAGATTATAGTCAATATTTGACTTTTTTTTTAATAAAAAGAGGAAGAAGAAGGCTGATAAGAAGAAGTCATAGACATAATTTGTCCATGCATTAACTTACAACTGCATTTTTAAGTACTACACAGGCTGTTAGCTAAGCAACTTCTATTAGAGAAGGCAAATGAAACCTTATTTCCTGCTTTCAAATTGCAGATGTAAAAATGCTCTTTGAAATACACCTACAAATTTGGTGAATACATTACAGTACTGACCTACTGGTTTGGAACTCCAAGAGAGACAAAATGTTTTAAATAAATGGGCAGAGGCGGGAATAACTGCTAAAGTAATTCTGTTCACTTTGTAAAGCAATGACCCAGAGGAAGAGATGTGCAGTAGAGATAAAATTTCCTGATACTAAAAACCAGAGTAGCCACTGACAGAAAAAGTATAATACAAAATTACTCTGACAGACTGATTTCCCAGACTGAAAAATACAGTCAATTATTGAGAAATTTTCCTGTAGCTGGAGAAAATTTCATACTAAAAACAAGAAAAGAGAATATAATTTAAATGACTAAACACAACAGAATTCTGATAATTGTCTGACAACGACTAGAAAGAATAAACAAACATTTAAATTATTTTTTCCTATACAGAATCACAGTATTCAAAGTGTGTTTACCCTCCGTGTACTGAGAATAAACTCCATGAACTTGGCTGATGCCTTAGAAGTCTTACTGGATGTTCTGACTTCATCTGGCAGTTGACTTCTCTATTCCGTACCAGATGTGTGCCTTGTCTGGGTTTAACCACTGTACCTGGTTTCTCAGTTTGGGTATCTGGTGTCCCAGTGACTCGTAAATCTAGTGGGCATCACTGTATTGCACTTTGGTATACCCTCTCTTGGTGTTTGTTCCTTCCAGTTTTTTCCACAACAGTTGCTAAATTCCATCCTTCACACATGGTAATTTTGGTATTTCTATTGCAATTCTCTATATTGTGGAGTTGCTGTTGATGACATGACCAAAGCACAAAGGGAAACGGAACAGATGGACATCCTTAGTCCAGGAAAATCCCTTCATTGTGGCAAAAAATGGTCTCTAAAGCAGGCTTCAAAGAAGTGTTTGCAACAGAGGGTATCCTTCTAGTGGAGCCCAGAGCTAGCCAGAAGGGTGTTCCACCATATCAGAAAAACAAATGTTTGGTTTTGAGCTGTGACTAGATGCTTGTGGGATCACAGTGTAATTCAGGCTGGAAGGGAGCTCAGGATAATATCCATCTTCTTGTTGAAAGCATGGTGAGTATCAAGGTTGGACTGGATTGCTCATGGCTGATCTAGCCTTCAAAGTATCCAAGGAGAGAGATCACAGAGCCTCATTGGGCAAAACCTTTCAAGGCTTGATTGTCTTTGTGAGAAGGTTATTTCTAAGCAAGGTAGATAGATATTGCTTGTTGAGTTTTGTGAAAGCAAATTTCAGATTTTTCTGATTAGAAGGCCTATGGCTTCATTCAGAAACATGATCGTATAAAGCATCAGAGACTTTTCTATGAGTGATGCAAATCACTGCTTTCACAGGGAGTTCATGAGGCTCTGATCACACTGCAGTAAATTCTTGCTTTTATGAAGAATTCCAGTCATGTCAATGGAGCTGTTGCATGGACATTTTAGGTTGGCAGCAGAATCTTAATATTAGGCCCATAAAAATAATCTGAATTAAATTTCATTAACGCAACATGCAAATCTTAGCCCTCTGAGGGAAAAAAGAAGAGTAATTGTGATTCAAGGAAAAGTAGTAGAGTTAGCTTTTCAGCTCATGCTGAGGTAGATATCAGGGCTGCAAGATGCTACGGCAAGCTGTATCCTCAGAGGAATTGCTCCGCTTAAGATGAAGCTGAAAGACATGCTGATCCTAAAGGCAGACAAAATCATGATCTGAAATGGGATTCAGAGTGATAAGAGGATCTGTTTCTTGGATATGGCTGCATTAAATGATGCAGAAATTTACATGCTATTGTATGTCAGTGCCAGAAGTAGTCACACTGAATAGTACCATTAGCACTGGAAGAATGTTATATCTATTTTCATGATTAGAGACCATGTGGTTAATTTTACCTTCTTACTTTCACAGAACAGTGAGCTTGAGTAATTTTGTGGGTTACATGAATTCATAACATACAAAAAGCCAATAATATCTGTGGTTGATGACCTGCAAATACATACACAGCTGTCATTGTATGCCAGGCCGTCCAGTTCCCAAGTCACTGTTTCATAGCTTTCTATGTAGGAAGGGATTTGTCTGTCTTTAGATATCAAGAATGAATCTGTGCCTGGGGCAGTCAAACAATAAACACCTTCAAAAGGTGAGTCATTCTAAGTTTAGTACTTCTAATAACTATCTCTGGGGCAGACGAATTTTCTTCTACCAGTGCCTCTCTATTATTGTTTTTTAGAGGAGAAAGAATTTTACCTTTTTCTAATCCATAATTAGACATCTAATTTGGATTAGGGCAGATAATTTCTACCATTTTTTTTTATCATTGCATTTTTACTGTACTGCCTTTTATTTAAACATTTCTAGCTTTTCAAAGGTGATCTGCATTTTTTGTACTGACATGCAAATGGTCTTGCCAAGCGATTCAGATCTTTTTCTTTATAGAAATTGATAGATTCAACACAATATAACCAGGATGCTAAAGGGAACACAGAAATACGGAACTCTAAGAAGATAAAACTGAGTATATAGCAAATTACACCTAATGGTGTTAAGCTCCTTTAAGAAATTGCTCAAGCCCTGTGCATAGCTAAGTCAGGGAATCTATATTATTACTGTTCTGCAAAAGAAACTGCAAGAACTATGTAATTCTGCAGCTAACAAATTACTACCCACCAGCAAAGGTCGCAAACAAATATAAAGAATAGATAAGAAACAAAGCTGAATTTCAGCTGAAGTATAGCAAAAGTGATGTTCTTTACCGATGCTTTCAATTTTCACCTTCTTGTATTTGCTTTTTAAAAATTGTAAGGAATTCTAGTTTATGATTTTTAAGGTTTGGGGGTTTTGTTTATTTGGTTTTTTGGGGCTTTTTTTTTGGATTTCCTTTCCTTGTGTTTTTTTGGTTTGTTTTTTTTTCTTGTTTGGGTTTGTTTGGGTTTGTTTGTTTTTGTTTGTTTTTTGTTTTTACTGGAGGCCTCATTTGTGGGTTTGTCAGCTCACAACTACAAAGTAGGAAAGCCAGCACTGAAGAATTCTAAATGAGAGTTAGTTGTAGCAAATATTCCCTAGTCAGCGAGGAGGGTTGGTCTGTGTCAGTTGGGTTTCACTCCTGACTCAAAATGTCATTAATATTGACGTGCTGGAACTGATGCTGTGTCTATAAAGCCTCACATACTGCAGTATTTCCTACAGCAAGAGGTGGACAATATGCTTCTGCAGTCTTCAAGGACTCCCCAGGGCTAAGATGAAGCCCTGACTCTATTTCTTCTCTCCTGTTGTTTGCCTGGCCTATTGCCTGACCATCTGCAGAACTCTGTATTTATGCCACTATTTCATTTGCTTCTCTGAGGTGAGCTCTAAGGAGAAGGCAGCAAGGTGAATCTAGCCTTGCTGCATAATGTCTTAAGATCTGTTGTTCAAATAGGGCAGCCCTAATCTAGCAAGCCAAATAAAATCCTACCTTGTATTAACTCACAGGCTGAGTGGCAAATGAATAGCCACGAAGGGAAGGGAAAGTTCAGTGCCTTTAAGAACTTTCTTGCACTCTGATATTGGCACAGAAAGAAAGAGTTGTGTCTGTTACAGCTGTGGTAGTCTGATAACAGAGGAAAGAAAACGTCTGCAGGTGAATGGAAGTGGTTTAATTCAACCAGTGGTTTAATTCAACCAGGTGAAAAAAACAGAAAGGAAAAATCAAATTCACAGACATACAAGATCTTCTAAAGTAAGTATATGCACTGGGGATTTACATTTGAAAGAAAAAACCCATCTCATTGCTGTTTCAAGGTATTTCTGCTTACAAAGAAAAGAAAATTCTTCAGATCAGTGAGAACTGTGGGCATCAGAAATGTTTTTTAAGTTGTATTTTAGGAGACACCTCCTGATATGTTTTAGCTATCAATAAATTTGCTACACATGAATTCCCTTTTGAAAACATAGTATATGTTGGGAAAATATTTATGGTTTTATCCCTCACACAAACAGGAGTCCCTATTTAATTCTCTGTCCCCAGCTCTGCTCTAACTATGTTATAAAGACTCGTGGAATAAAACGAATCTTTCTCCTCACTTGTACTCTTTTCCTTTGTCTGTGGCTGCCTCCAGAATACTATTTTGACAACACAGCTGTGTTACCAAGAAGATATATAGGCAGTTAAATATAACACTTGACATTTACATGCCTCTTTTCTTTCTCAGATCTCAAAGAGAACTATGAAAAAGTTTGAACACTCTCATAAATTCATACAGGGAAAAAAGTAAGATACAGTCAGAGGCAGAATTGAGAGCAGAACCAATCCTTCTTATCTCTAGACAGGAGCTTGTCATTTTAGACCAATTAGATCATCTAGCTTGGGTTTTATGGGGAAAAAAACCATATATCTGAGACTCTAGTATGCAATGTGAGAAAATGCATGTAATCATGCCTTTCATTAAGAATTTCTTCCTTGCAGAAATAGCCCATCTAAAAAGTCTTATTGCCATGTACAGTCTACTTAGGGTTTTTGCTCAGTGTTCTTCCTGAATAAACAAGATAGGAGGTTATTTTCATGTCTCGGCTTCTGACTAAATTGCTGGTAGCAGAGAGAAAACTTTCAGAAAGAAAAAAAATTGCTGAGAAAGACATGAAGGAAGTTTGTATCTCCTAGGCTAATTCTATAACATCTGGTTGTAGATCTGAACATATTTATGAGTGAAGATGTGATTTCTGCTTTAAAGTAAGGAAAGCTGATAAAGATGAATTAGATCATCCAGTCCATTTGATCATCATGTAAGCTGCAGTGGCAACTCCTTGATAGAGAAAAAAATAATAATAAAATTATAAGAACAGAATTAACAGGGAACAGAGAAGAAAGAAAAAATAGTAAATGAGATGATTTTAGGAGACCAAATAGCAGAAAAAAGTAATTGTTGAATTGTGAATAAAAAAAGGCTCATTGTGAAATAGAGGCTCCCAATTTGATTTTGAGAGCTTAAATATCAAACAGTGCTATAGAATTACCTCAGAAACAGCAGTTCCACAAGCAATTAACCACACTTAGGATCAGGAGCAGATCGTCAGGAGACTGCTTATTAAGTTCTTCCTTGATATGAAATCACCTTGATTTAATTGACATGAGTAGAGCTACTGCAGGTCACATAAGGGTTTCCAGTTATTCACATTGGTGTCTTCAGTTTTCATAGCTCCATTTCATCATCTGCAGAGTGACACTGATGTATGGCTCCTTCAGGTAGCATTACGAGTTTTGTCAAAGACATATGAAGTTCAACATTTTGTTAGGATGTTTATTACAGATCTGTTAGGGCACTGCTCAGAAATGTTTCCCTTTGGGGGAAAAAAGGCAACCCCCTAGACAAACTGAAAATTAATTTTAAAATGCCTTGTGTATAAAGAAGAAAGTATTGAGTTAAGCATTTTGGTTTGCAAAGCAAGCCTGAAGTTAAAATCACATGGGATTTGAATCCAAACCTCACATACCCAAATTTCTGAACAGTATAAAAGGCAGGTAATAACTATCTTTCTTCATTCTATGCTATTTAAGAGTCAGTTGGATTTCAAGCAGACTTAATTGGCGCAACTTAAACAATTTATTTTAAATACTTGAACACAATAATCCGGATTTTGCTCATTACTGAACAAAAGAAAGATTGTGAGGAACACTCTTCTTTTTATTCNTCGTCATAGCTCCGATCCTGACAGCGTTATTCCAGCATTAATGATTAAAGTCTTCCTTATTTTAGAATTCTCAGAATAACAACAAACCCCAACACCAGACATCTAACAAACTTTCTCATAGCAACCAGATATGGCTTTCTCATAGCAACCAGAAAAATCTAGTCTAGTGTGGCGGTGGCCCAACCCACGTTTCGTATAACAGACATTCCATGGGTTGATTTCCCCGCCCATGACTCCGCCTCCGAGGGCGGGATGGAGGAGGAGGCAGAGGTATAGCCTTCCCGCCCACTGGGCGGACCTGGGGGAATATGTCTCCTCCCAGGCTTCTGGAGCCTTCTCCTTTCCCCGTGTTATAATTGGTTCCGAAGACTTATGTTTATTAATTAGATTATTGCCTATTCTATGGAGTTCCGGAAGTTTCTGTTGTTCTATGATGATAATTGGTTATTTCGAATAGGTTCCTCCCTTTCTGTTATCCTATTGGATATCTGTCATCCCCTCTTCATTCCCTCATTGGTTGTCCCCTTATTCCTCCCCTTGCTCCTCCCCCCTATAAAGGAGCGTGTAACGCCTGCTCTGCAGGCTGTCCTGGCAGCTCTTCAATTGTGCTCAGAAGTCTGTTGGGCAGTCAGGCTCTAGTGGTTGGTTCCCTTCGGGAATGAAATAAACACCTCGGAATACACCAATCCTAGAGTCCTCCTGAGTTCTTTGCCTTCGTCCGCCGTGACACTCTGTCGAAGCTTTGCCAGTCCTACTGGCCTCTGGCTAACGGGTCCTGGGTAGAGCTGAAGCTCCCCGGGCGAACACCTGCGCTCTATCCGCTGTACGGACTCCTGCGGGCGTGCTGAGATACCAGCACTGTCCAGCGCGGAGGACATTCGGTTGCTGCCTGCCACGCCACTGGGCGGCTAGTGGCCAGCGCGGCAGTCTAGCATTTGGAAAACAAGTTTACCCTTTCAAATTAGTGTTGTGCATTCCTGTATAATGGCTGCCTGACTGTAAAAGTTCCTCCTGGGCAGTGTGCCCCTGAATACCTATTAGAGCTCTGCTTTTCAAAGACAAAGCAGAGTGGTTTATGTTGCTGTGTAAGCTGAAAATGTTGGTTCTTAGGTACATTGCTTGACACTTCACTGTGTGAAGCTATTACAAATTAAACAGCTTTGTTTTATGAAGTTTGTGAATTTCATAAAAAGTTTAGAAAATAGTGTTTACACTTAATGCAAATAATCCAAGGTTAGAGTCTAAATACTTATTCATGAAGCTTTGGGCTTTCAGGGCCTTTTAGTTCCATTTTGTTCCCTACTTGATTACATGTGCCTGTTTAAGATTTTCTTTTATTTTTCTTTTTTCATTTCCATTACAAACATTACTAATTCTCAACTCAAAATTAGCAATCTCTGCATGGTGTTTTTCTCTTAATAGATGATGTTGATGCTGTGTGACTTGAGTTAATATCGTTTCAATAATAAGTTAAAGTGCAGAAAATGCCTTAAAAGTGAGGTGATTGAACCACTTTGATGGAATCATTTGGTAAAAAAATAAAAAGAAAACCAAGGAAGACAAAGAGACAGGGAAAAAATAAATGAGAAACAGCAGAGGAAAATGGACATGGTAGAAGAAATATGAGACACATACAGCGCAGGCATCATAAAGAATTTCTAGAAGAAGTCCGTTTTTGCAAGTCAAGTGATGCATTTTGTAAGCCTTTACTTGTGGGAGAAAAGATTCAAAGCAGAAGGAGAGAGTGGGCAGCTTCAAGAGTACCTGCTGACCTAATGACCTTTATCAACCTTTCCCCATTTTGAAATATATTATGTAGGTCAACATGAGTTGATAAAATAGACAAGTAGAGAGGAGTATTTTTTCCACACTTAGCAAGCAGATTGATTTTGTATTTACTTTAAAATTTTTTATATTTATAATTATGGAAGAACTTGGAGGTGTTTTTTTTTTTTTTCATGGAAAAGGGACTGTATGTCATAGAAATAATTTTTTCAATACATTTTATTGCACCTAGATAGCCTTTTCTCCTGGTCTCTGAGGCAGGAATCTGAGAACATTATTAACTTTAATAGGAAATATCAGATATTTTTAATGAGTTCCTTGAGTCCCTCAGTGTTCATTCAGAGGTCCTCAGTCACATATATAAGCTGGACTGTATTCTTCAGCAGTCATTCTTTGTTTTTCCAAATTCAATGAAGGTTTCTGTATTGGTCATTTGCTTAATGTCTTATTTTGCTTATTCAGTTTTTCCTACCTTACAAACATAGTCACAGAATAATAGATATCCATTCTGTTCCCTCAAAAACCTCACTAATGTGTTTGCAAATCAAAAAGTTTGGTCCTTTGCATGTAAGTGCACAATATTTATTTTTTTCCCTACTGTAACAAAAGTAGCATTGATGAATAAATATCAAGGAGGAGTTCTTCAATTTGCAACTATTTCTTCTGTCTGAAATTTTGTACAAGACACCCTGTGTCATACTGGTCTAAATGTGCTGTAAGTGTAGTAAGTGCTGCTTTGTATGAACAAAGACCAGAATTTTCCACAGATTTTGCATGAAGCTTTGACTTAGATAAAATGAAGTCAACACAGAACATAATGCCAGTTCTTCATGTCACTCTTTATCTGCATTTTAGCTTGAGTAGAAAGAAGGACGAGAAATCCACTCAAGTGAGATCTGGGTTATGACAGTGGCTACTGCAGTCAGATATTGTATTGCTTGTCTCCTGTTGCTACTAGAAATACACATCTTGAACCATGAAAGCTGAGGCACGTTTCCTCTAGGGCTTGGAAGAACTGAAAAGATAATGAAAATGTTTGCCTGAGTTGCACACAAACTCAGTAAGCAGGTCATGTATTTTGAAGATACACTTAATAACAGTAACTTTCTTACAGATGCTCTGGAGAGTAACACCTATCTCCCATGCCATTTGAAGCATGAATTAGTCACTTTGTCAATCAGCTCAGCACAACAAAGCACAGTGAAGGGTCATTGTCATTCAGTTTCTTGACACAGGTACAGGGCATAATTTGAAGGCATGTAGTAGCCACACGTGAAGTTAGTTGCAGAGGCAGAGGGCCTTGTAGATTTCCACTTTATCATTATTCTGTAAAATATGGTAGATAATTTCCAAAGAAAATATGCCAGTCTGGCTGTAATGCTGTTGATAACTTGTCCTTCATCTGTGAAATTGCTTTTAGACTTGATACCTGACTTGAACACAAGCACTGCAACTTTGCTACTCTGCTGGGTTCATTTGAAAGATACCCTGCTGCTGTAGGCTGGAAGAGCTACTGTTGAATTTTAAAAGGTTTTTTGGAGTAATGCAACGATCACTGAGGACAGGAATCAGAGACATGATATTTACATAACAGCTTTTAGAAATAGTAGTAGAAAGCAAAATATTGTAAAAGTGTGGATAAAGGGAACTTTCTTAGCACCAGCCTATCATAAGTACCATTCAGTGTTCAGCTGGCTCTTCTCTAATGTCTGTTCTAATAATACCTTTCCTGATTACAACATTTTTAATAGAAACATGCTCAGCTAATATCTCCAAAGTAAGTGGGTATACATACCACTTAACAACTTCATTTACAGAGAAGTAGGTGGCAAAACAAGAATTCAGATCTCTGCCCGCTGGGTTTGTGCTTACTGCTTGAAATAAAAACCGAGCTCTGTCATCTCAAGCCAGAAAACATGCTTTCAGATTTATCCACTGGGTTTGTTTTGTACTATTGTAGAGTAATGTTTATCTCTAAAGAACCACAGGAACTTAATTCAGAGGGACACTTACCACAACCTCCAAAATATACTGCAATGTCTAATTGATCAATGTTATTTCCAAGGTGTGAGTGCAGATTAAGGAGAAAAAAAAAAAAAAAAGAGAGCATGACGATTTTAACTATGATATGGGCATTACTGTGTTTACATGTTTCAGCAAGAGTTGAAATCTTTTTGCCTTCCTACTATCATATATTGAAAAAGGTAGATATTTAAAGTGTAATGGCTGTATTTTTCTTACTTACCACTATTTCTAACAGGGAAAAATAGGATTTAAAATTTTTTGTCTTCTTTAATTCATCCTAAGAAGCTGAGATTCTGATACTTTGTGTCTCTTGCAGATCATGAGCTAAAATGTTTCTTGCAGGTTATGAAATAAAAAATATCTGAGCTACACTAGTTCCTTGTTTGTATGTCCCCAACTTGTCAGCAAAACTCCCTGAAGCATTCTCAGATGCCTGAAATGGGAGGCTGGGATGGGGGTGGGAGAAGACAGGGAAGCACGGAGAGCAGTAAGATGATATTTATGTGAACCATATCCTTGTGGAGCAGACATCCTTTCAAAAAAATTATCTCTTTGCCTGGATAATTAGTCTGAGTATGAAAGAGCAGGAAAAAATAGTACATGCCTAGTTTGCATCTGCCTGTTCACTTTACTCATGCAATGACTTAGAGACATGAGACACTCACTTTGTCTTTCTGGTTACCTGAAAATCAACTCATTACAGTTTAAGGAGGGGCAGCAGTTCTGTGGTTGCACACATGGGGCTTGCAGCGGTGATCTTTCTGTTTGGACGTGTAGGGGTATGGATACGTAAAGCCAGTACCATTCTTAACCGTTTGAACAGTGTGCTCTCCTCAGATGACATTTCCCACTGTGTAGAGAAGCTACAGTTTCCCTTCGGGAAACACTTTGAACTAAGCAACAAATGACCCTGTCTTTTATTTCTGTCTACACACAGTATGCTATTGGTCTCAAACAGGCAATAACCAGTGTGAACAAATGTTGTTTTACCTCGATACCTGTTTTTTTGCCTACTAGGATGTTTTTCTCTTAAATAAACAAAGAAATCTACTCTTTGGTGGCCAGCTTATTTATTTGAGTTGGAAATAATGCATTAATTTAATATTTGCTGTATGGTCCTGTAGCTGGGATCCTGAAGTCTAGGATTTGCCACTCCAGGATAGGTCAGGATCCTTTAAAAAAACAAACAAATAAAACTGAAATATGTACTGACATCAAAACTAGAAATTTGAAGTATTCAGAAAAAAATATTAAAGTCTTTCGAAGTCATGAAGATGGCTGAAATGTAAAGAAACTACAAATGCAGCCAGCTGAAAGAATTATTTTTTTCATTTGTCTTTTTTCAAAATACATTTTATCAATATTTTATTAGACTTTTCAACTCTGGAGTCATCAGACTCACAGTAAAAGGCTAAAAATTGATAACTCTGTGGAACAGCATCTGTATCTCCATAGTGAAGATTTACCCATAGCCAAACCATGACTACAGTGTTCTAAATAGCAACTCCAGTAAGACAAGTCTGATGTGAGAGTCACTACATCAGAAGTCCTTTCACTCCCTTTTGACTTGGATGTTGCATAACTATTGTGTAGTCCAGCAGAGTGCAATCGTCTCCAGTGTAGCATTTTATATACATTATACAGGCATGAATTATTGCTAATGCAGCATGCTTTCCTTCTGCATCAGTGCTCTTCTGATGATTCTGAGAACTAGTGTTAGTGTACCCTATAGCTCCTACAATATGTTTTGTTAAGTTTGCATTGTATAAATGTGAACGGACAAAATGGAGATCTTTGCAGCAGAGTGTAAGAGCTGAAGTGATGAAACACACTGATATAACTCACAAAGGGAAATGTCTCTTTTAACATTGGGAAAACCACATGTTTCTCTGAAACTGCCCAAAACAGAGGTTCTCATCTTGTTGTCCTTGAATCACTATTGATCCTAAGGACATTCACTTTTCCTATCCATCAATTCTTATTTTCTGCTGTCTCTCCTTATTTCTAAGTACTACTAAACTTCACTCAAAAATGGCTATATATATTCAGCCCTTTCATAATATCACCTTACTCAGTTGGCCACAGGCATGCTATCTGGCTGTGGCAGAAATACTCCATATAATTGAAAAAGAGAAGGAAGCTGTACAGCCAGATGTTCTCTGAAAGATATTTCTCCTTAAGAGGGTGATTAATCTCATCCAGCCTTAGCCATGCATAAGGTAAGTGTCTAAGTCAGTTCTTTATGCTCTATTTGTAACCAATGAGGAGAGGTAAGAATCTCAAACTTCTCTTGCTTTGGGCTCTATCAGGTTCCAGGAGTGTTTGTTGCTCTGCATTTTCTCCAAAGAGGAGTCAATATCTGATTTACACTAGACACTGATTTTCTGAGCAGTTACAGTTAGATAAGATGAAGTTCATAATCAGATATTGGAGTGCTGTGCACTGAACACAGTCCTTTGTGACAAGAATTTGCTTTGCCAGTTGCTCAGCCTGGCCAAATAAAAAGCAATTAAGATAAGCTACCAAAGCATCAAGACCAAGGGGTTGTTTTCAACACTTCTCAGAAGCACTTGAGAGACCATATGAGAACACAGATTCACTTTGTTATTCCCATTCTTCTGACAGAGATTCTTGGAAATCTCATATAGTAGTTACAACCAACTGAATCAGAAAGAGCGATTTACCTTTGCATTATTATTGCAGTCATAATATGAATTGGTAGTCTTAGTTATCATATCCAATTTTTGCTTTTCTTGCTTCTTTTATGTTCAGCTTTCCTAAACTAGTCTCATACAATATGCTTGGCTATAACATCACGTGCAAAATAAAGTAGAAAAAATTTTTTGGGGAATATACATAAGAGAAATTGCCTTCTGGCTCATATCTCCTTTAATGGCTCAGGTATCCCTGGTTTAAGTTGAAAACATGGACATATTAAAAATAAAACATATTGATTTATTCCAAGTCTCCACTTGGACCTAGGAGTGGTGACTAAGCTCATTTGCATGTCAGAGTCTCTTACATTTTTCAGCATGGTTAATTGCAGGACTGGGTTCATTGCTTGAATTTGCATCTCCACCTTAGTAGAGGTATTTAGAATTTCATTATCTCTGTGCATTAAAAACCATGCTAAAATCCTTTATTACTAAAAAGAGTTCAAAGCAATGAGACTTTAAATACAAATCCCTTGAGCTGTTATGTAAGTGCCATGTATTGCACAAAATTTAAATTGAGTAATAGTAGAGAGAAGTTAAGCATGAAACAAGGAAATTTTCTATGCTAATTTAAATTTGTTTTCTTGTGTTTATATATGCAAAGTTTCTTCAGAAAATGAGTTATTTACTTCTTTGTCCAATGTTGACTTAAAAGCTTTAACTTGACTGTCTTTAAAATTCAGATTTATATTCTGGGGTTTCAACATCTTTCTATTTGGCTCAAGTAACTCTGCTTTATTTCCAAGTGTGTATATAAGAGTGCACTGGATGAATACTTTACTAGCATGACACATAAATCAGAGGAGATTTTGGATTTCTGTATTTTGTATCTCTTGTTTCTTGTCTGACTAACAGCTGTAAATGTTCACAGAAGATTTAGATGGAAAATATTTAACAAGAAGAAAATATTTTCCTTTTGCTTGGCCTTCCCAGGAAATTGCTTAATTTTTGTATACACTTCCACATTGTGCATATATGTACATGTTTAGTGTTTTATATATGCATTATATGCTGCATATACTATTTTTTATAACATAAACTATTTATGACACATATACATATATATATATATATGTATATACATATATTTAAATAGGTGTGACAGTTAGTTGTTCCTTAAATCAAATCCAGTTGAATCCTAGCTTGGTAAATGCCACACACTTCTTTATCCGGTTAAGTTTAAACTAATTTTCTATGCTTTCTATGACTGTGTGTCATAGAAATGCTTGATGAGATCCCTTTGCTTAAGTTAGATTTTGAAATGTTGCAAGTCTATGTGCAAATTACAGTCCCCCCCTTTACAGACAATAGAGAGGAAATATATTAAATTAACTGGCTGGTGGATGTGCATATTTTTATTAAATTTCAAAGATTCTGAGGTGAATAAATGAATTGCTTCCCATATAACTGGGTAATAGAACTAAGTCTCTGGGTGGTTTTGACCCAATAGAACTCAGTTTCTGCCTCTTTACAAGATAATTCTGCCTTCTGCCTCGGGTGGGTGGTATTTGCAGGCAGATATACAAGATAAGATTGACTGAAAAATGAATTGACACAACACCTCCCTATCTTCTTTTTCTAAAACTGTTTACCCAAAATGTTCATGTCCTTATTCCTAGCTCAATTTGTATCCAGACTATTAAGATATCTGCAGAGCTACTGAACTCTGGTTCTGGTCACAGATCTTTTACTGTTGGCAATTATCTTTAATGAATTCTTAAATACATTTTTACTCTGTGTAATATGCTTTTATAATATCGGTAAATAAGTATATCTGTAAAACATAACAGTCTATCTTTATTCCATTTTACCCAGAGAAATAACTTTAAAGTTTTAAAGCCAAACTGTTACTACTATCAATTGACATACCTGTCAGATAATGATCTATTCCTTAACTCTTGGTTTTTTGTTTGTTTGTTTGTTTGTTTGTTTGTTTGTTTGTTTG
>VZTH01009556.1:351576-446104 GCA_013397815.1 Aleadryas rufinucha | reverse complement strand
TTTGTTTGTTTGTTTTGTTTTTTTGTTGGGGGCTTTTTTTTGGGGGGGGGGGTTTAAATTTTTTTTTTTTATTTTTTTTTAAAAATTTTATTTTTCTGAGACACCTTTAGATGAACTCCGAATTTTGTCACAGAATATTTTTTATTCTCTGGAACAAGTTAGTGCCTATTATACATTCTGTGATGAGGTAATTTCTTATCTCTGTATATTGTAACTACTGCATTTTGGACTCTAATAATTTTATTTTTCATAATAAAATTAAACTGATTGAATACTTCTGCTTTTGTTTTCCATTCTTTTTCAATTTGCAATACTTAAGCTTAGGTAGTTCCTCCAAAATGCACACAGCCTTTTTTCCTGCTAACTGTAAATTAAAATTTATGGCACTTTCAGCAATGAGGTAGGAAAGAAGTGACATTTAATATCAGCTTGATTTGAGTACTCATTCAAAAAAGCTTTTAGCTTTGATTGACATGACAACAACATCAATTCTTATCCTTTCAGAGCTTGCTGTGCACTGAAGATGAAGAATTTCAGTGAGTTCCTCTACACCTATGTGAAATTAAAAAGAAGTGATAGAGGATGGCCCAATATCCAGTTAAGTAAGAGAGTGTGTACAATATTCCGTTGAATTAAATTCCCATATGACATAATAATAAAATGATAGGTATTTAAGCTCCTATTTCACTTGCACATGGACACAAATATTTAAATCTTAAACAGCATTTAAATCATAAACAGCAACCAATCTCAGCATTGGTTACTGATGCTGTTATAGGAATTTAGGCCATTCTTGGACTTGTTCTTAGCAGATGAATCAGGGAATCATGGAGTCATAGAATGGCCTGGATTGGAGGGGACCTTAAAGATCGTCTAGTTCCACCCTCTCATCCAGACATTGGCAGGGGCATCTTGCACAAGACCAGGTTATTCAAAGACCTATGCAACCTGGCTTTGAACACTTCCAGGGATGGGGCACCAGCAACTTGTCTGAACATCTGTGCCAGTACCCCTTCACCCTCACAGTAAAGAATTTCTTCCTAATATCTAACATAAATCTGCCCTCTTTCAGTTTAAAGCCATTATTGGTTTTCCTATCACTACGTGCTCTTGTAGAACTCCCTCTTCAGCCCTCTTGTGGCCCCCTTTAGGTACTGGAAGTCTTCTCTAAAGTCTCCCCAGAACCTTCTCTTCTCCAAGCTGAACAATTCCAGCTCTCTCAGCCTGTCTCCACAGAACAAGATGAATGCCTGTACAGTTTGATAATTTCTTTCTTCTAATGGATTGCTTTATTTCTGTGTTTATTCTACAGGGTTGTGAAGATAGTCTTTATCTAGGGATCAGTAACATAGGCTAATAAGTCATTAGAGACATTATTGATCAGAAATTGTTGGGACTAGAAAGTAGAAATATTTTAGAAAGGCCATTTCCACAGCATGAGACTGTTAATAGCTGATAGATTATTTTAGCAATTTTCCAAATGTATGGAAAAGGGATTTATGGCTAAGAGATGTAGACATGTAGTGACAGTCGAGCTGCTGTTGGGTGCCAATTGTTAGCAGACACCTGCTTATGAGTGTCCATTGCTATAACTGAATGTAGCTGTAGCAGAGCATACCTTTAAAGCTCTGAAAAAGATTTATGGCACTATTTAATATTGTCTTCTATCTCTATTTTTTAATAGCCTGCTGTTTAATCTAAAACAGCTATTATTTTTTCGTAGCTGTTTTAGATTAGTTAATGTGCTTTCTGCTAGGCAACTGAGATTATTGTGAGTATCTAGCCTAACTAGACAGGAAGTAATGATTTTGTTTTGTTTGTTTGAGACAGTTTATGGTTTTGGTTTTTTTTCCCCTTTAGTTAGGACCTTTTATGAGTGGTATCCTGGGGAACCAGAAAGAATAATCATTAAGAAACAGCTTCTATATAAACAATATCTACAGTGTATGCATGCAAATAGTCATAGACTTTTGACATGAATCAACAGATTCCTATATCTATCTATATCTATATCTAATCTATATCTATATTTATATCTATATCTATCTATATCTATATCTATATCTATATCTATCTATCTATATCTATATCTATATCTATATCTATATCTATATCTATATCTATCTATATATCATCTATATCTATATCTATCTGTATCTATATCTATATCTATCTATCTATCTATCTATAGGCTTCTTTATACTAGCATTGAAACAGAAATCTACTTTAAATCTCATTTACCTGTGCAGGCTACTAGGTCCTTGCATCATCAGAGTAGATGGGAGTTGATGAATTTGATCATTGATCTTCACTAGTTTTGAGATTTACAAGCTTAGTCTAATATTCAGGCTTAGCTTCCCTCAAATAGTCCAACATTCAGAGCTTCCCTCGAAGCAAATGAGTAGTACAGTACAAATATTCTGGAATTTCTCCATTATTAATGAACCATTTGTTTTCAAACTGTGGAAGAGAGGGGAAGAATGGATCCATGGCTGACGTAATATGTCCATAACAAAACGAAAACTGATATAACTTTGTTTCTTAAACAAATGATACTCTTTTAAATAACTTTATTATCAGATGTAGTTCCACTCTTTAACCCAGATTTTGTTGCAAGGATAGGTATCATCAGTGAACTCATTTCTTAACAGAGGCAGTTCTTAAAAACTGATGGAGCATTAGTTGTAGGCGTACCCAGCTTGCTGGGATTTTCATTTTTATAGGGGTCTCTTATTTCTATCCATAATTTTCCAAGGGGGAAAAAAGTGTATTTGTGCTGTGCACTGCATGAGCAATGCTTGTACAAATGACAAATTTTGTATCCTGCCATGGTAGATTTACTGTGCGTATTTGAGCCATGTTCATGTAAGAAGCTCAGAGGCTTCCTTGTGGTGCATGTACTGTGCAGGTGATATATTTTCCCTTTCACCATTAAGTGAAAATAGCATTTATCAGAGCATCCTCTTTACCCTCAAAGACTTTCTGAGATACTGCAACCTTTGCTAGTCAAGGCAAAGAATTAGAGAAAAAGAATAAATTGGCAACATCATGTGATAAACTAGAATGAACATCAATATCTTAATCTTGAATATGACATTGTCTTACTCTTCCTGTGCTTTATTGGCATTACATTTGCAATCATAAAAATGGTAATCACAGCTTAAATCATCTTGGAAATATTAATTATTTAAGACTTGTGTAAGTGCTTTCAAAGATGTCACAAAGTGGTATATATTTTCTGGGTTAACTTGTTTATTTGGTTATCTTTCTCAAGTTACAGGATAGAAGAACTATGAAGCTCTACAACTGTCTAAAGTTTTAGCCTGACTGTACTTGGGAGCTTGGAGTGACAGTAGCTTTGTAATGGAACATTTTTAGGCAAGCACAGTCTTAGCATCTACAAATGCTTTAAGATAGAATGCATTGTAATAATCAGGTAAATTAATGGTTTCTCTGGCAAAATGTTTGCTTTTATGTGATCCTATACTGTAAAACATTCATTATAAAATCTTTACAGATTTTGTGCATCCCATTGACGCCTAGGAGTGGCTACCTGAAAACAGAAGCCAGACAAGATTAAGAGAATAAAAGCGGGTATTTATTGAAGGGTATTCAATAGGTACACCTTGGGCAGTCAAAAAGTTACTGGGGGATTACACACCCAAGATGGACCCTGGGTCATGGGTTTTTCACACTTTTGTAAGTTTGGTCCATTTGCATATTAGGGTTAATTCTCCAATTACAATTTCAGGTAATGATGTGGTTACCCCAAATTTGTTCCACCTTTCCAGAGGCTTAGTTTACATATTTCAGGGCCTGGGTCAACAAGGTGTCCTTGAGTCCAGGCCCAGAGAGGATTTGTTGTGTCTAACAGTAGCTAACAGGTCATGTGAAGTTTTAGAGTTACACACTAAACCAGTACAGGGTCTGAAAATATAAAAGCTAAATCCTAAGGCATCACCATTAGTTCCAAATGCTTCAATAAAATATCTGATATGTTATTGGCAGAGCCGTTTCTACTGTTTTCCTCTCCTTTCACCTGTCAGACTCCTTGAATTTCATGACATCATTTTAATATTATTTAGACTTAGAAATAAAGTTTTCAACAACTGCAAAAGGAGTAGAGAGGTCATGTAAAATATTCAGGGACAGCTGTCTAAAATCCCAAGCAATAGGTATCTCTATTGTCTCAATAGATCCTTTTGCAGCAGAAGTCAAAAACACAAAGAGTGCCTCCTCTACAGTTCTCTCTTTGGGGGCACTTGCCTCCTTCTTTATCTTCTCTTTCCATGAGGCCTTTCCCTCTTCTTCTTACTCTCCTTTCTTTGCTGTCTCCTCCTTGTGCATTTCTTACTGTTACAGTTTTAATATTTTCATTTGTTCCAGCAGCTTAAATAGAAAATGCTGGGGTCAGCCTGAGGTTGAAATGCTCTTTCTTATACAGAAGTTAAGAAACAAGATTGACCTTTTCAACACTTGCTTCTACATTTTCAAGAGCTATGAAAGGGGAACTGTGCGGACCTGGATGACACTTCCCTGCTTAGTAATCGGTCTTTTTATTTGCTCTCTGTGAACAAAGCAAATGCTTCATTTGCTGTGACTTCAAAAATCTGTAGATAGTTAGAATAGGGAACTACAGCTGCAGAGGTTAAATAATTTTCTTCCCTGCAGTTCTAAAATCTTCAAAGATAGTTGATGCAGTATTGATTATTATTATCTATTTTATTTCTGAAGTAATAGTAATAATAATGATTCAAAATTAGACTAAAGCAAAATGCACTACACAAGCCCCCCTAAATTTTGGAGGAGGAAAGATTGGAAGAAGAAGATTTTAGAATCCTCATAGGAAAATGAGGTTCTACTGTCACCTTAATGACTTAACACCAAGACCTAAACTGTCTTTATTTGCCTGTCCTGCTTCAGGACTGAATTTTTTTTCCAGCTTTGCAAGGAACTGGCTCAAACAAGATACAGTAGTGATGCGCTCCTTCTTTCCTGTTCCTTTATTTATCTTTACAAAAAATTTGAAACATTCACTGGAACCATGACCCCCAAATTCCATCTGCCACAGAAGGTGTGAAAGGTCCAGCTAGCAGGCCAGTAGTTCACTTCCACATTTGTCAATATATATTTAGCTAATTAATAAAGAGCAATATAAACAGGAGGGACTGAAAAAATCCTGTCTCAGTTTATCTCTTTAATTTAGTGTTTCAGGGTCTCATCTTCAGACTCAAACTTGAAATTACCTAGGGACTTCTGGAATGCCTATTTTTGTCTTTAAAAGTTTGGTTTCTCTGCTCTTAATAGTATGTGTTGAGAGATCCTGTTTATAGGCAAGACAAAAGATTTTCATCTCTCTCAAACAGGAGAAGAAAACAAACTGATGTCTTGGAATCTGCGGGAATGCACTACAGGCAGGGCTGTCAAATAAAAGGGCAACAGCACTACCAGCTCATGTAAGCAAGACAATTATTTCCTTTTCTGAAGCAAAACAGTAAGAAGCAATGTTAAATTTATTTCTTGCTGGCCTAAACAAGATAAAAACCAAGATTTTCCAGTCTTGTTGTAGAATAAAACATCATTATTTTCTGTGATGATGGTCAAAAGAGTTCCTTAGCTAAAGCCCTGCCCAGCACTTTTCTGTGGCCATCTGAATATCTCTTTTGGAAAACCTGACAAACTCTACTAATGCATCTTGTATACCACTCCAGTCAATGAATAGATGCTGTAAGATCACAAAGTCCTGATAATATAATCAATCCATTATATACAGATTTTTCATCAAGGAAGGTTGAGTTGGAGATTAATTCAGTAAACTACACACATACAGATGATGCATTCAAAGTGAGCTGGCTGGTATCATTGCAAGGCCACTATCATCTTTCACAAGTTGTGATGTCCAGGGCAATACTTCAATACCTTGAAAAAATCTAATATGTTCAGTCCTTAGTGGGAGGAATTCCGGCTGCATGCTGGGATGCATCCAAGAAAGGCAAAGTGATTGTTCATCCAGGAAAGTGATTGTTCATCTCTTCTCAGCATATAGGAGGAGGCCTGTTGGAGTCCTGTGTCCAGCTTAGGGCTCACAGCTCAAGGGAGATAGTAACAAACTAGTGGGAGTTCAAAGGAGGGACACTAAGGGGAATGGACCTCTTGAAAGACTGAAGGACAAATGCGGATTTTATGGAGCAATGGAATTTTTAAGTAGATACAGAAATATATTTAAATCATTACAATCAACTTTAGTAACACTTCAGAATAACTGTTAATGGAGCTATAACACTTATATGTGCTTTGAAGTATGCAGGTGCTATCTAAATGATTGTATGGAAAATGTATTCACTTGGCTCTTATTCGAGAGCCAGAATCCTGTGGCACATCAGGACAATGACATAACAGGATTAGGACCTTCTCAGAGTACTTCTTATGCAGGAATGTGTGTAGTTGAAGTCTTCCTGCTGAACAGAGTTTCAGTGATATCTGATGTTACATCTGCTGTTGCCATGGATTACTGTGAGTACTGGAGTCTGAACCAAGTGACATGTTTACAAAGAAAGGGGTGTACTATATCTTTTAGTTTTTAATCTCAGAGCCATGAAATTTCATTACTACATTTGTTGCGAACACCATAAAAAATGGTTTGTGATTCTGAACCAAATTCATTAGTTCCTTTAAACAAATTGCAACAGGTAACAGACTCATCACTAGTAGATACAGTCATAGAAAGTTAAAAGCAGTAATTCTGAAGCTTGATTTTTATTTGCCTTTTAAATATTTGGCCAAAATGCATGATTTTCCCCTTCCCCAGTGAATTTTCTCTCTTCATGAGAAATTTTTCACAAAGAGGAAGGTGGAAAATTGTCCTAGAATCTCAGATAGATACGTGGAAATTTCTCTTAGAATCTCAGAGAGTATAAATTGCCCTTGACTTACTAGTCAATAGTGATCTATCCCACATTTTTTTTTCCTCAGTAGTGACACAGAATGTTAAAAGAAGAGGAACATGAAATGATAAACATTAATCCCTTAAATAAATCAAGTAAATATTTTAACTGAAAATATGCACAGTTTTAAGTGAGTCCAGATTCATCGCTTTTCAATGCAGCTGTCTTTTGAGACACTCAGGCTTGAAGCTGAAGTCAAAATGTGAGAAACGGAAATTTTGTTTTCAAAGAAAATAATCTGAATAGAAGCAACCAAACTCTACTTCACGCTACAAGGTGTTTTCATCCCCAGTGTGTCAACTGCATTTTTAATTTCAAGCTCATTCCTTGGGTTTTTTTAATTTCAGAAAGCTCTAAGACAGCAATCAGCTTTAAAATACAAAAACTGAGAACATTCTTTAACACGAGGTGTTTCCTTACAACATGAAGACACCTTTTGAGAGGCTACTCAGTGCAGCCTCTTGGATTAAGGGTATGCATAGTGAATTGATTTGCCATGTGTCTTCAATATTCTCTATATACACTAAAATTTCAATACATCCAACTTAAATTCTATGTTAAGACCTTTATTCCTTTCCACTTTTTTTTTTTTTTAAATAAGGAATATTCTCTCACTCTCAGCAACTCAGGTTGGTATTAGATATGAGAAACAGGATACTTTCCATATGTGCTCAGAGTACTGCACGTAAAACAGTGAAGAAATCACGTAGTCTTTTCCCTCCTCCCCCCTAAATATTTTCAATTTTATAGGCAGATCGAGAAGTTTTCTGTGTACTTTCATCTCCTAATTTCTGTCTAATGGCTTGTCTTGTTTTCAGATCCATTGATAATCACAAAGATGAGGTGATGCAGAAAATAAAAACACAGCTGTTTCAAAGCAAACCTCAGTAACAGACATTTTTAATATCCTTTCCCCTCTGTCCTTTGCTGTACATTCTAGAAATAAACACAGCTATTTATTTTCTCTGAAAAGGGAAAAAAGACTGATCTAATAACAGCCCTTTCCCAAAGGTATCCTTATTCTTTACTGGTAAACAAACTGCTGATCTAAGGAAAATAAAGTGAGAATATGACCACTGTTACAAACAGTAGAAATATTGGAGATTAAGTGTAACTGAATGTCATGCTGCCAACTAGATTTAACTCCATTCGCCACAGCTCTTTGGGACTGTGATCATGACAGCTCTCCCAGCTATATCCTGGACGGGATGCACCATCATATGTGTTGTTAGCCTTTACCCTAATTCTATACATTAACAGTTACCCCTATCATCACCATCATTAAACTCTAAACAGTCAAAATGCTCTCAAACATACAGGTTACCCCACTGCCTCTTTGTCTTTGCTTATCCCTTCTGAACACTTCGTAGCCACTGCAGCCCTCCAGTTCTGAGTCAACCAGCAAGTTTCTGTGGGGACAACTGTATCATGGTTTTCCTGCTGCACAGCAGCTTCCAGCTCCTCTAGTTTTTTGCTCATGCTATGTGCATTGGTGTAGATGCATTTCAGGTGGGCTATTGATGCCACCACATTTCTGGGGGAGAAGCCCAGATTTCTGTGTGATCAGCCTTAGGCACTTCCATGGTTTCTAACAAACCAGTAGCCCTTGCGTCTTTATTGCTGCATGGTTCTCCACCCCCTATCTCCACTGGGATGGCAGACCAAAGGACCATGCCAGCACACTGTCCACTCAAAACGGTGTGCTGTATCTGGTAATAAACTTTCTCTTCACATCTTTATCCTGGTCTCTAGGGAAACAGCAGATCTCCCTAAGAAGTGAGTCCCTCTGCATATCTGGCCTTCAGAAGGGAGTCTTCTTTTTTCCTTTTTGGAAGCAGTTTTGACACAGGGCACAGACCGATTAAACCTCAATGATGCCTCCAGCCTAGATCAATATCGCCATTGTCATTGTTCAGTTCCACTTGTATAGCCTCATACCTACTACACCAGGGCACTGGGAAGGGGGGGCAGTCAGAGTGGAAACTGACCTTCTGCATCCAGCAGGAACTTTTCACCATTGTCCCTTACCCCTTAAGTCACTGTTCAGCCAAGCAAAGAAAGGATAAGGAATCCTCTCTCTCATGTGTCCTATCTGCCTGTTGGGCCTGTCTAAGGGAAGGCAGGATACAATTCCAGTACTCAGTCTCCTGCTCTCCTTGATATATCCTTGATACTCACCTCCCCCAGGAGCTCTGTCACTAAGCAGAGGAGTTCCTCTGCCTTGGATGAGCCTATCTATCACAGGTACTTAGGTCCAAATTCATCCCATTTAATTTTAGGCCTCAAATTTAAAAGCATATTTACTTATGTTTCATCTATGCTCAGTGCACAGCTGAAGATGTTGAAGCATGCTCAGATACAGCTGAGGGTAATACACCCTACCAGGATTAGTAAGAAAATCCTAAACAAGCTTGGATTCAGTACTTTCCAATCCAGTGTCCACACCTTATCACCAGGTAACTCAGACAAGATCCCTCTTGCTGCCTTTCCATTTTGTTTCATCCAGATGCTCAGTGTGCAGGGCCCCAACTTCAGCAGGAGGAAGGGACACTGCTCTCTGCCACTGCAGCTTTGTGGCAATGTCATGCTCCTACCACAAATACTTGAGATTCCTTTCTCCCATAGAGGTAGACCTGGAGTTAGTCCTTCATCTTAGCATTTGGCTGATACTTTCTAGTCTGTTTCCAGGAAATTATTTTGGAGGCTAAAGTAAGGTGGTAGAAGGATTTGTGTTGGATGTTCTTTTTCTTTATCTTTGTTCTGCAACACGCATGGTTAAAAAGCTGCAGCTGTTGCATATTTTCATTGTTCAGCTGTTGGTACTTTGATTCAATAAAAACTTCCTCTTGGAGGGAGGGACTTTTACCTTGCCAGAAGTCAGCTAAGAGAAGTCTCCTGGAGAGAAGTGTTAAGAGTAGAAGAAGAAGAGACAGGGTGAGTTGGGATTTGCAGTATAAGCAGAGACTAGGAGAGCATTGAACAGAGGCCCAGACCTCAGGGGACCAGGAAACAAAAATATTTTTCCTGTTACTTTCATATGACTGTGTAGAGTTTGTGAACCCAGGAAATCAGTAGATGTTACTGGAGGAATTGCTGAGGAAATGATACATTGGACATAGAAACAGGGAAATTAGAGTACTTAAAAAAAATATTTCTCTGCTAAAATAAAATATTCCTTTCGGGTAGTTGTACAGAGCAATAAAGTCCCCCCTCACCCTCCTCTTCTCCAGGCTGAAAAACCTCAGCTCCCTCAGCCACTCTTCATAGGATTCTTGTTCCCGATCCTTATTGACCTTGTTGCCCTTCCCTGGACACTTACGAGATGACGCAAGAACACTGGCTTCTGTGCAAAATTTATGTTGTTTGGATACTGCTAAGTAGCAAAGGAAATGGAAATCCTTAAAGTTTCTTGTGAGTGTATTAAAGATTTGTGATATACAGACATGATAGGGAGAAAAAGATTCATGATCTTTGACTTCTGTTGAAACATTAGAAGTTTAACCAATACTCTATTATTCATACAACATTTTCAGGTGTTAAAATTTATATGTAAAATGTGTATTAGGGTTTATGTGATAATAAAAACTTCTCTTTAAGTTGAATGTTAGGCTGCATTATTTTATAATTATAGCATGGAGAAAATTTATTTTATTAGCCCTAGAATTTGTTTTGTTAAGTTTTTGCTGAGAGTTATTAAGAATCACTCAATATCAGAGAAAGCTGATAAATTCAGAATATATTGCTTGCTTATTGTCATCAATCTTTTAATAAAGCTTTTTGTTGCACTGAGGCTATTTATTTGATTAATACACTCCAGTTCTTGGTGTAAATTTTGTTCCTAGGCAATATGCTTACTTGTCCTTTGCAGTTTTCATTTCAATTTTAAGTTTCCTTTGCCTTAGTTCAAAGGAACTTATGACTTTTGTGTATGATTTCAGTGCACTGTAAAATCATATTAATCTATTTTTGAGAGTGAGAAAATGCTCTCATCTAAATTGTATCATCCACTGGCATAACAAAGTTGTAAAATTGCAAAAGTAAAACCTAAAATAGTAAGGAAAAGGCACAAGCAACAAGGAAACTTGCACAGCTGCTCCAAAAAGGTTCCTACTAAAGTCGAGTACAGGTTATTCGTTGCGTATGGTTTTTTGCCCCCCCACATTTTCTTTGTGGCTGGGATGTAATGCCATTTATTTTTCTAAAAATCTTTGCTAATCTGATTAAATGATTTTGTAATGTCATTTATGTTATTGTGCCTGACATTGACATTAAAATCTTTTCTGTCTAGATTTTCACAAACTGAATTTTGTGTCTTGTCAGTCTTTATAGCATTATTAAAAATGTGTAAAATAGGCCAGAACCTTTCAGTCTTTGGTGGATGTTTGGAACTGGGAAATGAGATATGACCTGCATGATACAGAGTGGAATTCAATAGAGTTAACAGAGCTGAAGATGTCTATTTGAAAGAAAATTAAAAAATGTTCATTCCGCCTATTATGTTTTAATAAAAGATGAATCTTGGCTTTGTGTAAGTCAACACAAGATTTGTGAATACCCAGAGAGGTCTGTGGAGCTCTGGCTGTTAATTGAGAGCCTTCAGAATTAGCAGCTTCAACCTTTTGTTTTCTTTGTCTTTCATATGGAGCATGTGTGTGATTGCAAAAACAGCAACACCTGTTGTCTGTATTTTATTCTATGATTACATCACTATTTTAAGACAGATAAAAAGTCTGATTTGAGTCTGATTTCTTCATATTTTGTTCCAGATACAATGGTTATAAAGCGATTAAATGATGCAATTCATCACAAATCAAGTTTCTCTGGTTTTGTGTCATAAGCAGTCTAAACAAAGGTGCTTAGGTCCATATTATGCAGCAAGTATTCAGATTCATGATTGAGAGAAGAGGTCCTCTTTCTCATCCTGGATATTCAAGGCTCATTTTGAGCTTGTTTATCCAATTCTATTCTAGGCTAACTGGCTGAAGTTTGCAATTAGATGATGAAAGCTCTGAGTTATATGAAATGAGATATTAATGTTTAACCAGAATACATATTCTGATATTAAGCTGTGATTTTGGGTGAGGAATTTAAAACAAGCAAAAAGAAAAGAAGCTTAGTTGTTTTAATTCTGACACTGTTATTCTAGACCATCTTTTTCTTGTTTTCACATTCATTTCCTGCTTTCAAGGTTCTCGATTACTTTAGATGCTTGCAAGAGCTATTGTCATCTTTGAGTCCAGTAGATCAAAATGGTGCCTTTAAAAGCTACTTTTTACAGGCTTTATAAGATGTAGAACAGAATAGAAAATAAGATATTTTCAGGTAAGCACTGATTGTGCTAAGATGAAGTCACTTACACATTTTTGAGTTGTCCAATATTCTAATGCCATTTTTATCCCATTACCTCAGCACCATTGTAATCCTTACCTTTATGCTCACTACACACAAGGCCATCTCAAGATGAGCTAGCTAATTTAAGCCAAGAACCTGGTTGCTGGACATAACGCTTGTGTTGACCCACTGTTTCTCTTTTTTAGTATCTAGAACATTTTTTTTTGATTGTTTCATATCTCCATATTAATTCTGACTGTAATTCTTACAATTATTTTAAACAACTCTGCAATCTAACTGAAAAAACCAGGGATAATTATGACTTGTGGTTTTTTGTTTTGAAAGTGAGTCTATGAAAGTTTTGATATGGCGGAACAATTAAATGCCACTTAACCATGACTTGTTCTTGTTTTGTGTAATTGTGTGCAGCACTCTCCATCCATCTAGCAGCAACACTACAGATACGGTTTTGTGCTGGTTTTACTGCTTTGATTCTCTCTCTCATTCCACTGATGGGTGTTTGAGTAGTGGCTGCATGGTGCTGAGTTGCTAGCTGGTGTTAAACAATGACAAATTTTAATTCACCTGCTGGCTGGCTGATGCTGATAATGATCTTTAACCCAAGAAATATTGATTACAGATTTTCTCCAGTCCAGTAAAGGATCTTTTTTTCATAGTTTACCATATCTTTCTGTGTCTTGCTAGAGTTGAGGTTGTAATGGGGTTCTAGCCTTTCTCTTCTGTTACTACTGCTTGGGCTAGTATGGAATAACCTATGGAATAGTTGTTGCACAAAATCGAAGTGTAGCATTTATTGTCTCTGGTTTTGATGTCATGGACCAGCATGTCTTTTGAAAAAAATGCAGGCTGTTAGTCTTTGATCCTACAAACTCTCCCAAATGAGCTACTCCAGGGTTTTAAGGCCTTTAAGGGTAATCAGTTGATACAGGATTAGCATATAAATACGAGTTTTCTGTGTTCTGACGCTTATCTTTATTATTCCATATTGTGCAGCAAGGAAAAATGCCAGGGTAAGATCCAATCCAGTTAGGACTAAGATGTGGGTGCCAGGACAGAAAAGTAATATGCCAACTGTCAGAGATATGTCAGCTTTAGTGAAAATGTCTGCCAGAAGCATCTTGGGTAGCTTAAAGCCTCAAAAATGTTAATTATTTTTATATTTTTGGTGGAAAACAAAAATCATAGCAATTTATGCATACATTTGCTTTAATTAGATGTATAAATACAGCGTGGAGAGTATTGCAAAATATTTTGGGACTGCAGCTCTAGGAGGTACCACTTTAGGTTTCTTCCTACAGTTTGGTAACCTATTTTATTTACTGTCTTAAATAAAGAATTAGTGAGAATTAGCTTTCTCACTCTCTTGCTGAACTCAATATCTAGGTACTAAAGAAAAAAAAATAAAAGGCATTAAATGTATTTATTCCTGTTTCTTACATTATTGAGTCATGATGACTTGAAGAAAGAACAGGACAACCATCAGGAATGTAATCTAATTCAGTTTTATTGAAGTAAAAAGCACACTTAATTAGAAATAATTTTCTTTCCTACGTCACTTCTTTTAGAAAAAAGAGAAGTAAAACAAGTTCACTTTTTATTTAAATCATCTGGATTCTTTGGTTTGATTCAGTGTTCATTCTATACGCCAGGAATTTGTAAAGAATTCTATACATAATCAGTGTCATGTTCTTTTTATTCATAACAAGATGAAAAGACCTAATGCAAAATGAATTTTAATGTGGTTCTCTAAAGCACGTAATATGCTGCTAGCTGACATGTAACTTGCTGCATCAATTTGGAGTTTATGCGTTAAGGCTAGGGAACAATGACACACTACTTGTGCTCACATTACATCAAGCTGAACTGCGTTCATACCAGATATGTGGTGAATTAATCTGTTGCAGTTTTTCTACCAGCAAATAATGATTACTTTAAAGCCACTATGATTTCAGCCTTTTCCTGACATTTGTTGTAGGCTCAGTGACATGCTATTACCCTTGTCACAATTTGGTGTAAAACATCTCTCATTCAAACACCATTCATTACCCTTGGGCTAGACTCACATTCAGTACATGTCAGTAAAGGGGCAGGAGGTCAAGTCTCAGTAAATTAGCTGTCCTTTGTGAAAAAATAACTCATCTCAGAAGATAATTTACCTTTGAACAACTGTAAGATTTCCACTTTTGTAAAGTTAGATTCAATTTGGGCTGTACACTAGAAGACCTGCTTTCAAAACGTGTATACATTTTTTATGTTTCTTGGGCTGTCCCCGAGTACCAATTTGTGCATATTGATCTCTGTGTGACATGGTCTGAATGCATAGTACTGTAGAATCAACAGCAGCTCTGAAATCCACAGCTTGAGCTGCATTTCGATTCTCTTCTTCCACCAATGTTAGTGTGAAATTTTGTTTGGGAAAATATAAACCCTTCATTTTATAAATCATCTCTTTTTTTTTGTACCAAATGAAATCAACTGTTCTTTGATTTTCATCTTTGAAGCCACGTTGTATAAAAAAAATACTGTGGTTCTACACTCTGATTGTAATCCTGTCAATGTAATTTATACAACTGGCTCAAACTGGAATTTTATGCACCTAGTCCTCATGAAATATATAGATACATCTAAACTGTGTATTACTTCCTAGCCTGTAAGCCTGATTTTATGGTGTGGCTGTGCCTCAGAGTCTTTCTCTGAAACACCTGGATGATGGTTCAAAGAGTCTGTTGCTTTCACAGAACTTGAGTATGTAGCATAATTTCTTGCTTGGTGGCTTGGTTTTGCAATGGGTTGGAGTCCTGTACAATTTCTATATGGGGAGAGACTCAGACTGATTATGTTCAGTGCTGATATTACATCTGCATCCTCATTTTGGTGCTTCAATCCCTACGTCAACCCTCAGTGCTGTTGATCCTGTTGAGCTGGGAGTGTTTTTGAGAATAGTTCTCCAATGGGACTTTTCTTCCCGCCCACTTGTACAGGCTCACATTCAGCAATCTCAGAAAACACTGTGTGAAGGCACATGTAATAAATAAAAGGGGAAGAACTGATGTTCCTGCCAACTCTCTGTTCTCAGCCCAAGTCCAGCAGATACGAGAGGAAAATACTATGTGTGGTTTGAACTCTCCAAACAAGTCTGGTCTTCTGTTCACTGAGCAGAAGATCTTGCTGCTGGATTATTATATTGTAGGTATGTGGGCACATTTTAAAGGAAGAGAGTTTGTTTTGCTACGTTTTCTACAAAGGTACTAAGGCATTCTTGTTGCAGCGGTTGTGGCCGCCGCCAGAGTGATTGCGGAGCCACAGAGCCCCAGAGCTGCTGCCAGCACGAGGTGGGCTGGCTCCGAGGTTTACCATTTCCTTTGGGTTACAGTGAGCACCCACAAGCCTTTGCAACCTTATGTTAATTGCTGGTTTTTTGTTGGCCCTCCACCCCATTTTATGTATATATTCATGAATATGTATCCCCTTGTTTTAATATGCATAATTTCCAGAAAATTCTCCCCTGTTCAACACCTCATTGGTTCCCTGTCTCCTTCTCCCTCCCCTCTTTTAGCTGTCATTCCGCACCCTCTCCACCCCCTTGCCCTCTTATAGGGTTGTTGTTCCCCCTGTAAAACCGTTGGACACTCTGTTTGGTTTTTGCCTTTCATCCCTGGACCCTTCCTGGATTAAATCTTTGGAAACCCACACAGAAGGCCCCTCTCATCTCCTTCGCCCTCAGTTGATGCCTTGGATCTTTAAAGCTTGTGTGTGTGTGTGTGTGTGCGCTTCCACTGTGCAGGTGATTTGAGTGCTTGTGTGGTGGCCTTTGTGCCCCCTTCGAGGGCCCCCAACGGGAGATTGGTGGCTCCAGGAACACTGGCTCTCACATGGGGTGCTCGGGGAAGGCGCAGCATAGTTCTAATCACCTACACCGTGAGCTGCATCACATTCTCCATGGAAAGTGCCTTCCCTGTGCTTCTGGATTCTTGGCTGACATAGGGTCTCACTGGTCTCCTTATGACCTGCGTTGTGTCTCAGCTTTGACCAAGAGGTGACTAAAGACACATATCTTTGTTCAGAAACTCCTGCTGACTCTCAGCAGTCTTTTTCCAGATTGCTCTTTTACAGGACTGTTTCTTCCTCAGTCATGAAGAAGATAAGTGACTTCCCAATGAATCTGAGAGCCAGAGCCTGCCTTCATACAAGCTGTGACAATAGTCACTTTTTAAAGCCAACCATAAAAGATCTATATGCCTTTTTCAGGTTTGAACATTTAACACTTGACTTACAATGTATAATGACTTCTTTCAGACTCGTTAAAGTCAAAGCAATTTGGGGGACACTTGGTGAATTCCCTTGATACAAACCACATCTTCATTCCCTGATTTTTGACTATTCCTATGAAATTAAAGAAAGACAAAAATCCAAGTTCTTTATAACAAAGATTGCACCTCATTTAAAAAAACCAAATTTGACTCCAGTTTTTGACATTATGTAAATTGCATTTATATAAAAAAATAAATTGAACAAATCACAGAGATGTGAAAATCAGGGTTTGCAGTGGAACCTGACAGCTTTTCTACAGTGTTTTTAATCAGGTTTAATTGTTGTGAGCTGAGTCATCTATGAAGGTCTTACCTTTATGAGAGGCTTGTAGGTGTGGGTTTTGCTGTTGTTTCTATTTTGGAGCCAGAAATAATTGTGCGTAATTAAGGATCCACCAGGTAAGGTGAGATTTTGTGTTCATTGAAAGGGACTTAGCAGGTATTCATGTGGTGTGACATAATTTTGTTCATCAGGATAAGAAGCTTATATTCTTTCACTGTAATCACCTCCACATGAAAAAAACTTGAGCTTGATACTGCTTGACTAGAACTTGACACGGCCCTGTTGTCGAGCACTGAGTGTATTTGGCTATGCACTGTTCTCTAAAAACATTACATTTTCTCACCTTGTGCAAGTTGAATGCATTCATATAAAAATAAAATTACTGTGAAGATTTTTACATTTCAGACTGAAATGCCATACACATCATATCTTCTCATTTGTAAATATACACATAATATGTACTTGCATCAAGCCAAGGACAGAATTAGAAGAAATGCTGGCTGAACAGTAAGTGATGATACAATGGAAGCATACTTAACTGTAACCACAGAAGAACTGTTGATGTGATGCTATATAAATTGATTTTTGGGAAAACAATTCTTAAAATATAAGAAGGTATTAAAATCTCATGAGTCTGTTGAATTGACAGCCAAAAATTCATATAGACTACCCACCAAGAAACAAAACTAAATAAAAACAGCCAAGGTGTTTGAAAGTCAGGATCTTGCTTACTGTTTTTAGGTGACTGTCATGTGATAAGAGATGACCAGAGTCACCATCCCCTTTCTCCAGTGGAAGACTGGAGTAAAGGAAATATGCAGACATAGTGGGACCAAACATGCAGACAGCTGTGCTGTGCCTGTGTATCCTTTTCCCTTGCCCCTCAAGCAGACAGGTGCCTTAGGCACCTTTCTACTCTGATTAAGCCTTGAGTCATTTCTGACTTCAGGGTACTGCATGCTGAGCATGCTGATTGTCGTTTGCTCACTTCAGAGGGTACTGACTCCTTTAGATCTTTCTCTGAGGTGTCTACCTCTTTTGTATAGAAAGCCTAAGCAAATTCTGCTGGAAGGGTGAATAGTCTATAAGTTACGGATATATAACTTATGGTACTTTGATACATAACTTTTGGATAACTAAACTTTCATGGGAACTGGCCTACTTTTCCTATTGACCTTGTTAGGAGTTTTTCTCAGAAATTTTGTATTGTAACCCTGGAAGTGCTGTCAAAATATAAAGTATTACTGCAATAAAAGGTGCATCATAATTTATATGCCAACAGAAGGTCAGGGTTTAAATGGTTGATGGCTCATGTTCCTATCTGATCTTTACTGGTAAGACAGAAAAGAATTTCTGACCTGGGAAGAAATACCAGAGGAACCATAGAAAAGACAAAAGACTTCAAGACAAGACAAAAGACAAGGCAAAACCATGGCTGACTTGTGCTGGTAACAGTCCTGCTGTGAGTAGATTAGGCAAGAAGACACCCAGAAGTACATTCCAACTCAACATTTTTCCTATTCAATATTTTTTTACAGGGCTCCTATAGGGTTTTTCAATATTTTTTTTCTGAAGCACTATTAAGACTACAAAAAACTCCTTTTATTTCTAGAAGAGTATCAAAGACTTAATAAATATATTGTTATATATTGTGTTATGTTATGTTGTTATATTATATTATATTTATTATACTATTCACAGTTCCAGACCTGTGAGGAAAAAAAAAAGGAAAATCTCAAAGACTCTTATTTAAGGAAGAACAGGAAGGACTGCCTCTGAAAAGGCCTAACTGGAATGGAGGTAGTTTGGATTCTGTTCTAAATGGGTTCTTGAACTTCTGGACAACCAGTAGAGGAACTGTTAAAAGCTGTGGAGGTCAGATCATTCCTCTAGTAATAAATATGTTCATAAAGGAAAAGGTGTTAAGATAGAGGTTTATGTATTTAAACAGCAGCAGAGAGAAGGGGACTTTTGTAGACTCTGGCAAGATTCCAGCCCTTGTGTCTCAAGAAAATGAGGGTTATCTTCTTGCCTTCTTGCAAATACCAGCTGTCTGAAATGCACTGGCATATGACAAACAAGCCAAGTACAGGAGTATTATAGATGCTAACTAGATTAAATCACTACGTAACACTATTCTTTGGAAATACCAGTTGCAGAACTGGGCTCCTCCACTCTCAACATGTCCAAAAATTTGAGGGAAAAGCATGGTGGTTGAGTACACCAGGAGATGCCTGAAATTTTCCCTTTGGGGTGTTCTTGAATATAGACTAAGCCTGAGACTGAGTTAGCTCTCAGTCATGAACGATGACATGTCTGAATTTGAACAGACCTGTGCTTGACTGTCAGTATAAACTTAACTTACAAAGTGGCTGTAAGCTTAAAAGTACCCCTTATTACTCTCTGTAATCAAACTGCACTATCTCATCCTTAATGAGGTTGTGGCAGGAGAATGAGATATGCTTGTATAAATGTATCAGGAAAAAATCAGTACCACTCTAAAGTAGGTCCATTATTAAATGAGATGGAGTAATTAAATTACTAATGACTTTGAAATGGCTGAGATAAAGAAATTCCATGCCAAAGCTGCCTTTAATAAGAGAAATAATGTTAGGTCAACTAGGAGTGCTGGAAAACCCCCATTAAACCGTGAATTCAGTGTGAGAGAACATCTAAGAAAATAAAGTTTTGAACATGACTGCTACTACCCAGTAAAATGAGGCACTCTCTAGTGCACCTGCAGTACTAAAACACCTCTTATCCTCTGCACTGGTTAATACTGGGACTGTATTGTCCAAAAATTAACCGTCTTAAACTGTTAATTCTATCAAAAGAAAAAACTCAACAGTGCCTTGGCCTCTAGGTTGCCTCATTCATGCCTTTTGTCTTGTCCTGTTGCCCTACCTGTTTTGAGAGAAGTGCTTGCACTGCCTTATATCTAACTGCATTTTTGTAGTTTTCCACTGGGACAAATAACTTCTATGGAGTAATGAGGTTTATTAGCTTGAGTGAAGGTAATTCAACTGTATTGCTTCCACTAAACAAACCAATTTGTCAGCTCAGGTATGTCTTCATGGCACAGCATTCATTGTACTGTTTAGATTTACTCTAATTAGATGTTAAACTGAAGATTTCTTACTGCCGCTGGAGGTGGCATTGACTGCCATTTTTGCTCTTACCAGATTTTATTCTAGATGTTTCCTCCATGTTATGCCTTTCATTCTCTCCTTTTCTACTCAGGTCATTAAATCCTACCTGAGTGATTTTTCCAGTCACATTTTTTTGCCTTTCATACACCACTTTGAACTCGCTCTTCTTTTTGAGGAATGTGGTACATTAGGAGGGCTCATTTGGAAATGAAATGCCATTCTTTTTTATCATATTTTTCATGCTCATAAAAGTATGAGGTGCATTAGATGTATGTAATGTAATCTTGAAACAATCACCCTGAGAGGTGTGAAATGTCTTTCTTTATTGAGGGTTTCCTGTTTTAATATCAAGGTGATTAATGATTGTAAGGGTCAGTAATTTAGCAGAAGCTAAATTACTGGGTGATAGGTTGTTTTATAATCCACAATTTTTGATATTGAAAGACCCAACTATTATTTATGGAGATGCAAATACTTTCAAGCTGCTTTTCTGGTAGCAATGCTAGTTCTGTTTTTTGATATAAACAAAATAAGTTGGATGATGAAAACCAGAAATGTTAAGGCCAATAGAGATAATTATACTTTTCTACAGTAGAACCAGAAATTGAACAAACATTAACTTTATTGCAGTATTTATCAGTATGTTGAACTCAAGGTTTTTAATTTACAAGCATTTTTCACACTATTCTAATTCTGCCACAGAGATGTTCCAATGAAAGCAGGGAGTTATAAATCAGAAGCAGAGAATGATCTTTCCTAGAAGAAGATTGAAAAGAAAAAAATCAAAGAAACCAAGGAAAAAAAAGCCAAAGGGAGCCTCATTTTTCTGTTTCCCAGATCATTTATTTTGTTTCTAAGACATTTTCTGAGCCCTATTCATTAGCTATTCCTCATCTGGTGTTCCTGTTCCATTTCATCTCCCCCAGAAACACTATTATTTCATACCAAGAAATGGTTGCTGATTAGGGAGGGAAAATCAGAAGATGAGAGACTGCAAACATTTCCTTTCTGCTCGCAGATATGGGGAAGGAATGCCAGATGGTGAGGGAGCCTTTCCTTGGAAATTCAGTGGTGGATAAAAGGACAAACACAATATCAAATACTGAGAATTATCTGGAAGTATAATGGAAAAAGAAATGGTTTTCCAGCTGCTTTAGAAACAAGGTGTGTGGTTCTCTGCATATGAATTTCAGTACCTTCCTTGTGAATGCAAAGCTCTTGTGCACTGCATACTTTGTTGAATATTCAGACAACCTATAAAAATTGCTTGAATATCGCAAATCAAGAATAGCACCTAGATATGTCATTAATAAAACATTTTGTATCTGATGCTAAATCTAATGAAATCTAACAAATGATAGAGAATGATTAGTAAAAGGTCAGACAAGAACTTAGAAAATGTTAAGCACATTATTTTCGCTTCTCATTTGCATTCTGAGACTTCCCTGAATTTACATTCTTCTTTACATTGCTTTACAATAAAGTAATTGCATAAGGTAGCCTTCTTATAAATGAAAAAATGGCATGTACTCTGTATCTTGCTGTTGAAAATATAGATAATAAAATTAATGATGCCAGGGAAAGAAGTTTTAGGAAAATGATAACCAGACTCTTACCAGATCTGACAGAAATCTAAGAAATGGGGGTTAATAAAAATGAAGCTCCTGAATTTGACAGAAATTTTACTGACTTTAACAATCTTCACTTCTTCAAGGAGAATATCAAAGTATTCTTAGGAAAAATCCTTAAAACCAGAACTAGGGTCAACCCTGAGAATTGTAATCTGAATCTTCAGTCAATTCACCTTGTCAGAAGAATAATTTTGTATCAAATGCATCACCATAGCATGTTTGGATCAAAACTATCAATAATCATGTTTTGGAATTACTTAAATGTTCTGTTCACAGCATCAAGAGTAAATCATGTTAAAATACAGTGAAAGTACTGCTTGCGCAGTCTTGCAAGAAGTAAATTTACCCTGTAACTCTGGTTCTGAAGGAAGATTGCTATGCCCAGCAAAGAAAACTGACATTTCCTTGTAACATGTATTGAAATACTTTGAAGAATATTTAATTGAACGTATGTTATTGAAAATTCATGGTTTTTATTTCTTTAGCAGCTTTGATAACAAGAAGAGGTGAAGAAATGTTTTGTCACAGTTTTCAAAATGTCAGAGAAAAAATTAATTTTAGGTTTTTACGTTTATCTAGACTTTAAAGACAAGACAGTGGTAGAAATGCGCTCATTCATGGAGATCAAGTGTACGCATCCACCTCCATACTAATGAAGCTTGTTACTAAAACCACACTGTTTTTCTGTAAAATTATCTAATGCCTATTAAGGACCTTTAGTATTATTTCAAACACACGGAGTTTTGTACTGAATGCTCACCCTCACTGGTGTCTCTTTGGAGATTTAATGCAGCAAAGATATACTAACATTGTTAAGGGGTTTTTTGAAATGTGAGAAGAAGCTCATGCAAAGTGATTTATTTATTTATGTTGGTATCTACAAAGCCATGGGAAAAAAATTCCTTGCTGAAGTTAATTCCTTTTTTTAAAAATTTACTGTTCATGTATTATGCAACTACTGGAGTGTAAAATATGTGGGTTTTAAAATAAAATTATCTTTTTCTCAGACAGAACATTCCAGCTTTATAATGTGACTTTAATCCTACCCATTGAATGATAAAAAGTAAAAAAACTTTGAATCACCAGGGTGTAAATGGTACAGACAAATAATTTTTGAAATGAGAAAAACTTAAATAAAGATTCATTTTGCTATCTGGTGTATTTGTTTCACAATACTGCATGCATGATATCAGCATATTGCAATGCGACAATCCGGAGCTGAATTAATACTGTCACTTTGTTATTTTGCACACATATTTTAAAAGTCTGAGTCTTTTAAGCACAGTTTCACTTGAATTACTGCTCATTCGTGCTATGTGCCATCGCAAGGCTGATTTTTGAAGTTCATCCAATAGTGATTGAGAAATGACTTTAGAAAGACTGTAATTGATTGCAATCATAAAGTGCAGCTGTGTACAGGAGAAAAAAAAGCAGAAAAAAAGGTCTCACAAAATAAAGTGATTTAATTGAGATCTGGAGCAATTCTAATTATTTTAAGATTTCTCCACCTGTTTGTGTAATGGAAGACAAGATAAACATTTGCTTATAATTCAAATTCATTAATATTGTGATTAAAAATATTCCACTTTATATACTAAAAAATGTTCAATATTAAGTATTATACAGAGCGGGGTAGAGTTTGCAGCTTGAGACACCTAGATTTAGCTGTCCACATGCAAATACCTGTATGTTTAGCTGGGTCAAGCAGGCCAGTCCCATGCATATGTCATGGGTACTGCTGGGTATTGCAGGTAGCACAAGGTGACTCTTGGCAATTGAAGCTCAACCACGTCCAGTTCAATTAATGAGTCCTAGTTAATGGCTCAGCTGTCCACTCACCAGACATCTGTTTTAGGGTGAGAGTAATAGCTCTTTGGGGCTCTATTCACTTGACTAAACATAGAGATCTAGTGTCATCTGGGATGTCATAGAGATTCTGAGGCTTCCTCTTACAGCTGCAGACATACCTTGGGGCATACAAGAGACTCCTTGGATAGCAGGGATACCTCAGGACACATTAAACAGCACTAGATGCCTATGTGTGGGCAGTTCCATGCAGGCTCCATCAGCCTGATTTAGTTGCCTATACCTAGAAGATTTAGAGGTGGGACTTATTTGCCTGAACACAAGTGACCTGTGTTATGAGATGCCCTAAGATGTGTCTCCAGACCTTTCTTGATACTTCTCTACAAGGTATGGCTTCAGTCATCACCAGGATGATTCAAGTCACACAAAGGCATATCAAGTGACACTTGATGCTACATTGAGATAATTTAATTGAGACATTAATTTCATTTAAGAGACATCCTAGGCATTTGTATTAAATGGGTGAATGTGATGAGAGAAGCAGAGGAGACTCTTACCCTTAAGGAATAGCAGCTAGAGGCCAGCTGGGATGTCTTTTCACTGGTAATGGAAGTGTTGTTTTAGATCCTTGATAAAAATTCCAGATGTACACTGCTTGTAATGAGTATTTTTACACTTAACTCTCAGGTAAAACCCTATATGTAGATGCCTAAACACAGGTGTCTTTGTGATCTGAATTCTATCAAAGAAGAAGTCTAAAAATGTCTATAACAAAAATGATTGTCAGAACCAAGAGAATAGTCATTAGCTTTATTTTTTAAATTAGATAATAAAATACTATGCTAGCCTCTTTTAAAATTATTTCCAACCAATACAGTGTTTCTCTAGATATGTGTTTATTTAACTCTTTTCTGCTGCAGAATTACTTTTAATTTCTTTGTCTGCAAAGTAAAGCCAAGATCTCTCTTCCATAGAAATGTATTTGGCTATATCTGAAAGCTAACTATAAATTAGTACATATTAAGTCTCTCTGGCTCCTTTTAGCCTAATCATTGTGTTTCCCAAGATCCTTTAGTTACAATTAGTCTAGTTCAATGTAAGGGAATCATGGGTCTCCTTGTGACACTCTATGTAAGGAGCAAAGCTGAAGGAAGCAAAAAATGGTATGCATTGTTTCTTCCTGCATGTCCACAAATAAAATCATTTTGGTAATTCCTCAGCTATCTTTTGCTTACATTTAGTCAGACTTTATGGTTTTGTCCTCTTTGAATTTAAGTCCACAGGCAGTAGTAGACATACCTCTATACTGCTAAACTGATGTCCAAGGGCACAGATCTGACACAGGACTCTGATTTGGTCTGTCTGCCTATGTGTTAGCCCACTCCACAGACTGGTTTTGGTCTGCTTCCACTAGCCATCTTCAGATGAAATTTGCCTTGAATTAGCAGTGCAGTTCCTAATTAGCCCTAAGCTAATTAGCCCTAAGCAGTGTAGATGTGTGCCAGTTAGTGTTGGACTTCTCTTTCATTTAGCAGTTCAGCATATAACAACAGTGACTCTATCCCTTTTTCAAATACTCTGTTTTCCCCAAGACAATCTTTCTAAGCTACAATTCATATTAGCAATTCCTTTCTTCACAATGCAGCTGTCTGAGCAACATGTTTTTATGAGATTGAGACAGGTACAACAGCTACAGTCTACCTCACCATGAGGCAGAATGTGGTTCACAGGTACCAGCTCTGACAAGGACTGGAAAGTCACAGTGCAGTGATATGAAGCCTGCCTTCTGTTTGAGTAGCTCTGCTTACAAAGCTCTTATAATTACTATTTTGTCTAAGACACTGAACAGCGACCATAAAATTCTGTGTCACTGTGTCACTTTAAATGGCCACCCTGACACTTGATCGAAGAAGGATTGCACTTTTCTCTCTTGAATTATTTGATGCAGAGCCTGCGTACTGTGGAAACTTTTAAAAATGGTATTTTATATATTTAAAAATACTGCAGGCCCAGATTTAATTTAGTTTTGTTTGGAATCCAAGATAATTAACCCTGGAATCAATCTATTTTAGAGAAAATGTTTTCAGCTGCAGCTGCAGGCAGATATTTTAGTTTCAGACACAATAGCCATAGTTAATTATCCAGTCAACAATAATTCTATTTAGTCTGAGAAGAAAAAAACCATCAAGGTTTTCATTTGCAAGCTTTAAATCAGCAAGTGCTGGAACTTAATCAGTCTTTGTCTAATGAGAAATTAAGCACTGTCCTTAGAAAAAAGGTTTAACTCCTGTCTTCTAGGGTAAAAAATTAAGTTTAAATTTGCCTCAAAAAACCCCCGAAATTGCATTTTTAGTAGCTACAAGGAAAGTGATATGAGGTTAAGCTGGGAAAGGTCATGCATTACAAAAGATTACACTTGACATGGAAACACCTTGAGAGATTTCAGCTGGAAAAGCAGACAGAAAAGAACACTAATCTATTTCATCACAAATGCTTTACAGTTGAAATGCAAGAAGACATTAAAATAAACTTTTTTTTCCCTCTGAAGGAAATTAATTACTAATTCTGAAATATCTAGCAGCATTGGACCTCTAAAACAAGAATTGAAACTCTCAGACAGCAGGAAAAGAATAAAACTGAAAATATAATATGTACGTTGAAAAGATGCTTTTGCTTTCTTATGTAATGTGCACATGATCTGCCTTATATCATCTTCTTTAAATCTCTTACTTCAGAAAGAAAAAGGTACAGTAATACTGCAGAACTATTATACAGATAGTAAATATCTAGAAAGGAAAGGTCCATAACATGAAGGCAGAATAGTTCTGGCTTTCATAATCTAATTTTCTTTTCTTGTTGGGAAAAAACCCCCCTGTGTTTTCCTTCCTGTCCCTCAAACTGCCTAAGGTGACCTGCAGACAGTTGCACCTGGTGTGTGTTGTGATCTCCTTAGAGGAAATCATTGTTCTGGGTTGGACCTGACATTCCTCTGGCCTATGAATTCAGGTTTCTCTACATGAAAACCAGGGCTTGTAGGGAAGGTGGACATATGAGCAGGAAACTGGCCTTATAAACTGTTGGGCTGTGGAGCAGGTGTGCACATCATCGATGCTTTTTAATTTGTTTGGTTCCTGCCTGATGGAGGAGTGTGTCAGCAGGCAATCACTGTTGACACTCAGCTAGAAGGAGTGAACGTGTAGAGGGTGAGGAGTTCCTGCCATCTCAGTGATTATCTACAGCTCCTGGCAGTCTAATGAACCTGAAGCCATCCAAAGACCCATGCTGTTCTTGCCTAGTATAGTTAAACAATTACTATATTGAATGAATTCTGAAGGTGATAACCTTTTTCTCCAGTTACATCTTTATGTCTGCTTCACTGCAAAAGCGCTGCCATTGGTTTGTCCTTTCTTCAAGACAGAAGGGCGGGGGACTTTTGAACCTCTGCTCAAAGGAGCCATATGCGTCTCTTACAGATACGCTGACTTCCAATATTTTCGTCTCCTCTGTCCTGTTCTGTATGGCTTACACTACCAAGCCCAGTGGGTGTAATTTCTCCCCCTTACCCCAACATGCAAACTAATATTACGTGCATTTTGTGCCTTCTCCCTTTCAAAAGTGTAAAAATCCTCATTTCCTCCTGCACTAATCAGAGGAACAAGGCATTAAAAAACCCTCTTCAAAGTGTGGCTTCCTGGAGCTCTCTTAGTTTCTTGTGACATGGTCAATCACAGATTCACTTAAATGCAGCTTCCCAACTACAGGACTGGGTCTAGCAATGCTTTGCAATAACCCTTTTTTCTATGTGTTTCACTGTGTCACAGAAAGGGATTATAATTCTTTATTAAGGAGATGATATAATCATTAAGACAGTAACTGAAATTAATAGTCTTAACCTATGTTTAATTCATGGAAAATAAGACATCAGATGTTAGGGACTACCTTTTTGTAGGGTAACGTTGAAAGGGCTGAGGAAAAGTTGAGCTAAAGAACTGTGTAACTAATAGATCTGTTAGAAACGAAGATATTTGGGGAAAAATGGGAGTTCTTTTTACTTTTTAAATACGTTGATTCTGGCTGTAATAAAATCATGTACTTTTTGAAGGGAGCACACAAGGGTCAGGTAGCCACAGAACACATATTTTTGTCCAAAAACTGGAGAAAAACCATGAAGAGTTAGCTAATGTGAAACATTATATTTCTTTTTCAATACTAGAAAAGTTTGTGTCACTAGGTATTTTTGCAATCAAGTTAGACTTGAGCAGAGGCTACTTTCACTTTACATGTCACAAAACGTGTCCTTATGATTTCAGTCATTTGCATGTATCAGTGGTAATTATAATTACTCCATCTAAAATATTACTTTGGTTGTTTCATGCACTTTTTTTGATTAATAAATCTCTAAAGCAGTCTGCAGATCAAAACAGTCTGTAATTTGGATTAGTACTGAATTGTTTGAATAAAATGAAATAGTACATTTGGCTTAAAGATAAAAAATTACAGATATATGCTAGTGGGTTTTTAAAGCAATTTTGACAATACATATCTTCTGTGTATATACCTATACATAGATTAAAGGGATTATATCTTGTCCGTTTTTCAAATACATCAGCTATTGACCAAATAGATAGCAATGGCTCAAAGTACAAAATGAGTTAGAGTTTACTGTGTCAATGATCTGCGGATTAAAGACTCCCCAGGTACATATTCATAAGATAAAGCAAATGACTCCAATGGAATCAGACTAGGCTATCATGGCAAAGAAGTGAAGATTAAAGATCACTTGGAATAGTTAGGATTGCAGTGGAGCAAACATAATGGGTTTCCTATTGCCAAAGTGTTCTCAATTACAGTTTTTATTTTCTGTTTATTCAAAAAAGAGTGGAATAGATTCAAAGTGAGTGTAAAGGCTTTCTCAGCTTGGTTGAAGGTATTGAGGTGACATGGAAGATTTGAGTCAGGTCAAAATCCCATTCAATGTGGTTACTACATGTATAAAAAGACTGGAGAGAATGAGAAAGTGTTTCAGGTGTGTTGGGATTCCTATGTCTTACATTAACAAACAATGATTGATTCAGACCAGTCGGAGAAAAAATGACTTTCAGAGGCTGTTTAGTTAGGAGAAGAAAGAATCTTTTCTACCTATGAAAGGCTTTGGTTCTCATTTTTATAACACAAATTTCCCAAGCACTGCCACAGCGTGAAGACAGAGCAGAAACAGAGGCTGAGAATAGCAGAAGCCTGAGAAAGAGCCTTGGGTAGCCGTAGCATCCACTGAACATGAGGAAGAACGGACATACAGTCAAGAGGGTAGATCACACTCACTCAGTGAAGGAGGAAAAGCAATTTACATGTACTAAAAGAATGAACAATATTGTACAAAGGTGAATGGCATAATCATGAGTGGTGTAGTGGCAATATAGAGTAGCTTGTTTAAACTCTGTCAAAATGCAGAGTGTTTATTTTAGTAAATTATTTATTTTATGCGAAAGTCATATTGAGAAATTTAAAAACCTAAAGTTCCTTCATTTACAGTCACATGTATATCCTACATTTATTCATAATAACCATTATATTTTTGCTTGTTAGTTTAGTTATACGTATAGCAAAAGAATGAACATGACAGCCATTATTTTTCTGTACATGACATAGTGAAAAACTCCCCAACATTCATATATCAGATCTTTGCAGTCTGTTTACCATTCCTCCTGTGGGCCCATATAGCAAACAGTTGCACTTCTCACAGAAAAGTAGAAAACAAAAGCCATACAGTATTAAAAGCTAAGATACAGAATTTTAAGATTTAGGTAGACAACGCACACAGGACTTGATTAGACAGCAGTGATTTATCTTAAAATATGTTACACTGAAATCTTTTAATCTGTGTGTTACTGCAAGCAGATATTTAAATCATTGAAGTTAGAGATGTTTGCATTGATCTATGTTTTCATGATGCAAGACCCTACATTCAGTGCAGTGTGATGGAGCATGTCCAATGGAAAATGTATTTTGATAGTCATGGAAGTAGAATAAAGAGTAGGTGTAAGAGAGTGTTTTCTAAAGAGAACTAGCAGAAGTTCCTTGAGCGCTGATTGCTTCCCTGACTGCAGTAAATATCACTAGTTAATGCAGTAAAAGAGCAGTACATGAAGTGCATTGGCAACAAAAATAATACCTCTTATAATACTTGATACTAAAGAAATAGCAGACTTTCCAGGGGCTTCTTATAAAAATTGAAGTCTGCTTGAGATTTCTAAATTTTTTTAAAGCAATTTGAAGTTGTATGAGGTGAAAAAAAAAAAAGGATCCAAAGCCATGATTTATTTTTGCTTGAGGCTAATTAAGGAAAATGAGAGTGTAAGTTTTGTAATTTGTGAATATTGGCATGCATGGTCAATCAAGGGGGAAGAAAGCTGAGAGCTCATAAAACACAGGCCATCTGTCTTCTTTGCATATAATTAAGTATAGTACAACCTGTGGCAAAATGACAAAAGTATAGATATTCAGTGTGGGGATATTAAGGAATATGATTTATAAGTTAGTAGTTGGTTAATAATTATTTTTCATACAGCATTCAGATCACACTTCTTTTCTCTTGAAATCTATTTTCAAGGAAATACTACTGGATGGAAGATAAAATTCAAGAAAATATTATTTTTGATCATGTCTACAATTGAACTGTAATGAAAATGTTCAGTTATTTAAAATAAAAACCCATTGAATAACTTTGTAGATTAACAAAACATTTTTAAAACTTTTTTTTTATCATTAATAATATGAAGTCTTCCTCAAGATTGCCTGAAGTTGAAACACTTTCAGAATGGAGAGAAAGTAGTAAGGAAGATATATTCATCTGTTTGCTTGACTATGTTAGAAGAGTGCCTAGTCACACTAAAAGACACTAAAACTTGTCCTAAACATATTATTTGGAATATTGTTACATTGATGTGCAGTGACCCCGTAAGGTCATGTTGTTCCTGGGGTTTTGCGTGCTTCAGCCCAGTGTTCTTCACAACTGAAATTTATTTGACTGTATTTTCACGTGTAGGATGTTTGAAGGGCAAATGAAGGCGTTTCTATGTAGTGAAAGCTCAGGTGCCCTACAAAACTCTTCATTGTAAGAAACACCAAGGGTTCCTGTGAAGCCTCTGAAGACCCTATGAAGATGTTATCACTGCTCTGTGGAAGTTCTGCAAAGTTCTGCTGTAAATGAGTTGGGTCCTGGTTACTAAGATTACTCCTGGCAGTGAACTTTTAGCTCTCTACATCTTTTAGAAGTTACTATCATCACACATTAAAAATATACATAGACCGATTGAAGGCAAATGTGTAAAAGATGCGCAGAAATATAACTAAAGCAGAATTTTGGTAGCAGAGAAACTGACTACACTAAATGTGCTTAAGTCTTTGACATATAAATCATCACAATAATGCATAAAGTGTAAAGGAAATGCAATTAAATTTGAAGTGGAAAAGTTGGGTATGTGCTCAGTCAGTATTTACAGTCCATTAGTTTTTCTCAATGTGACAGCAGTATCCCTCAAAAGCATTGGATTTGCTACTTAAACTTTAAAATCACAGAGAGGAAGCATTACAAGGTGGCTTGGGTGATTGACCTTCATTAGTCATTGATGAAATTTCTTCTGCTCATTGCTTTTCTAGGCATTGGCTAGTGCCTTGCATTTTTCTGCAGAGCTCTGTTGGCTTTGTCATCTTATTTTCTTATCCATTGCATCTCCATTCATTTCTTTTGATTACTTCCTGAATACTATGCAAATCTTAGATTACATTAGATAACATAATAGATCATAAACATATTGGTGTCACAACTTTTTAAAATCTTGTCTTCTTCTCTGTATCATCTAATAGAATACAGCCAAATCGTTGGGGTTTGTAATCACTCGCAATTATAAAGGATATTTTGTTGTGATCGCAAATAAATTACTTCTTCCTTCTGGAGGAAATAAAACCCCACAGCCCCGCTAAATGCATCATTTGAAAGCTCTGACAAAACTTAACTGTCTCTGGCTTTTAGGAGGAAAGTGGAGTTTATGCAATCAGAGCATATAGGTATTTTACTGGTAGTATCTTGAAAATAGCACAGACAATCAGCCCTTCCTCTGGGCCTATGGATACACACAGAATTAACTTTGCAACTGCTTTTCAGACTGATGCCAGCTATTGCAGCTCAGATTCCAAAAGCAGTCAATATACAGAATGGTAGTAAATTTACTCTCCTTTCTGCAGTGCTGTAAATCACTAGCTTAGCACACACATGGCAATGGTATGCATTTATTGTGTCCTCTCATCTTGTGCTGCTGTATGTATCTGAGTAATTTTCTACTTCTGTAAGTTAATAGACTCTTACTTATTATTAATAGATTCTTCACTGTTTAGAAAATACATGTGATTATTTAACACCTTAACACAAGAACAGGCTCTTCGGAGGAGACCAGTGATTCTTCTAGAAAACTATAATGGCTCTGAGTGTAGCATCACGGAGCTGATTCAGATGAAGATGCAAAATCATACATTCTGACAACTGTGGAATATTTTTTCTGCAATGAAAGGTGCTTTGAACTATTAGCATCTAATCTGTGGGATTTAATATATCACTATGTAGTCTTGAGATGGAAATCAGGCTGGTAAGCTTTTGTGGGTTCTGGCTCTACTACAGTCATATCATATTTAATTTATGAGGTACTGCTCATCCATTTTAGATATCTTCCATTTGGGAAGTAGCTGGACAGCGAGACAGTGCAATTCTTTTCCAGAAGTCTTTACAGAGTGCTGATAAATTTGCAGTCCTCTCAAGTATATCTCACTGAAGGTTTATAAAAGAAGATTGTTGCATGGGGAGGAGATCACTAGCTCCTACGGAGCATATTAACTACATCACACATCATGCTAAAGAGTTAGCACACTCAGGTCAAATCATCTCTGTCTTTTAAAATAACATTTATCATCACTGAGTTATTAAAGTTTTGTCTATTATCCTGAGTAGTCTTTTATTGACTCAGACAATCCTTTGTACCTTCCCAGCATGAAATTATGATAAAAGGTTGCGTTCTACAGATGTCTAAAATGTCCTTGAAATGGAAAGGGAAAAGGGCCTAGGTTGCATTTCAAAAATGAATACATATCATTCATCACAGGAAAAATGAATTGATTTTGTATTCATTAGATGATCTGTGAAATAATCTTCAATTAAATGAACAAGAGATTTCTAGTCCCACAAAGATACAACTTTAATCTTACATGGTTTTTTTACTTCCTTTTTCCCACATATTAAAATTGTGTTTTTGTTAAGACAATGAACAGAAATAGAATAGAAAAGCAGCCGTAAGAGAGCTCTCATAAACATCATGGTAACTAACACAGTTTTACATTTGTTTTAGCGCACTCTGAAGCAATGAAAGGTTTATTTGGCCAGATAATGTAACATAAACCCATAGCTGTAACATTTCCCTTTTATACCAATTTATACCTTTAGGACATGACCTAATGAAACTTCCCCATGCACACATGGGGAAGAATGATAGCAGCACTTATGGTTTTACTTGCTTTTTGAGTTCAGGAAAGATTATCCAAATTTCTCTTCTGCCTTTACATGTACTATAATGATTATTTGAATTACTGAAGTGCCAATGGACTCAGCCATGAATAAGGCCTTTTTTAGATACCACATAAATACATAAGAGACATTTACCTCCAAAAATCTGAGTGGTGAGAAGACTGATGTATGCTACACTCAGATAGTGGGGAAAAAAAAACAAACAGGGGAAAATGAAGCATTGTCTATAAACAAATAAAAATCAGAGACTGAAAGCACATTTTCACTAAAATGTGAAACAACCGCCTCACTGGAAAAGAAAAAAATGATTTTTTGGGAGGGACAAAAAACTACTGAGTGTTCAAAAGTGTGCTGTTTCTGGATAGGATAGTGTTAATTTTCTTCATGGTATCTGGTATGGCGCTATGACTTGGATTTACGCAGAAAACAGTGTTGATAATATGGGGATGTTTTTCCTAGTGCTGTGCAGTTCTTATGAGAGTCAAGGCCTTTTCTGCCTCTTGCTCCATTACAAGGAAGCTGGAGGGGACACAGCTGGGACTGCTGACCCCAACTGACCACGGAGATATTCCATATAGCATCATGCTCAGCATACAAAGCTGTGGGACGAAGGAGAAAATGGGGGAACATTCAGAGTGACAGCATTTGTCTTTCCAAATCACCATTCTACATGATTGAGCCCTATTTTACTGGAGATGGCTAAGCACCTTTCTGCCAATCGGAAGTGGGGAATGAATTCTTTGTTTTTCTCTGCTTGTGTGAACAGATTTTGCTTTAAACTGTCTCTATCTCAACCCATGACTTTTGCTTTTACCCTTCTGATTCTCTCTCTAGTTCCCAAGATGGGTAAGTGAGCAAGTGGTTCTGTGTGGCTTAGTTGCCAGCTGGGATTAAATCACAACAAAAGGGTAGAACTGAAGCTAAAGTGTGTTTATTACTCAAACATGAAACTGGAGCTGCTGTTTTTTTTTTTCTTCCTAGGAGATAAGTAGAAAGTTTATTGCAAAAAAAAAATTTGGGGAGTATAACTTCTGAACAACAAATGTGCCCCAAATTCACTGAGTGCCCTCCAGGATATTTTATTCTGAAACTGAAATATGACGGAGAATGCAGCCCATTCTTCCTTACAAAAAAGTGTTTTGGAAACTTCCTCCCCATGAGGTTCCCTGGGCTTCTTTCCCAAAGTACTCCCTGTGCACTCTGTTAGTGGGAGAAGAGGCCCCCCAAGCCCTGGGATCTCATTCATTATCCCCTGCTACTAGACCAAAATGAATAGAGAGTATTAGTGATAACTATATCACATAGTGTTTCTGAGCTTATTAGGAGCACTTTATAAGCTTTTCCCTATTTCTTCATTCTGTAGTTGCTATAGAATCATTCTTGCTTTAGCAAGAGTAATGAGTCTCTACTGAAACAGGAAGCATTTCCATCAGAAACTATCAATCCCATATTTCTTGTATTGCTCCCTTCCCGGCTAGTGGCCTCAATCTTCCCTTGATTTTCTTCTCCAACACAGTATTTGCTCAAGACCTTGCACTGAAACAATGACTGCAAATAAACCTCTCACCTTAATAATATGCTTTTACTCAGTTAGTGCAACAGTTTGAGGACATTATCTGCACAGTGTGCGGATTTCATTTTTGAGACTAAAAGTGTTCTGCTTCTGCCTGACAAATTGCAAACTTCATTTTTACTGCAAAGACAATCATTGCTTTCCCGCACTAGTTTAGCCTGAACCTTAACTAAAATTCATAAAGGGTTCTGATCCAGGGCTAACAGAAGTATTACTGGCTTAAAATGTATCACTTAAACGTAATTGCTCTAACAATAAGTTAAATCCTGTGGAGAAGAATTGTTTTGTCACCTTGGCAATAAAGTCATTTGGAAAGGATCAGAGAACAGCTTGTAGGGCTGATCAGGGATTCACCAGACAGAGCAGCTAGAAAGTTATAAAAAAAGAAAGCAAGTAAGTTGTTTGATCTGCTTTAGTCTTCTTCAGCAGCTAAGGATGAAGGAAAGCTATTTGTCCCAGGGGCATAAAAAAGCAGACAAGGGCAGAGCATAAGTAGGCTCTAAAGGGATTCCAGAGAAGGGCTGAGGCAGAATAAAATACCTAATGTTTTGAAAGAATGTCCAAAACTGTGTATTTTTCTTTAATTTCTTTATAATTAATTTTACTTTATTCTTTGACTAAAAACAATGGTATGCTTAAAATTTTTTTATCTGTATTCTCCTCTTGTCCAGTTGGCAACATGTTTTGAGAAGTATTTTTGGAAACTCCTGTGGCTATCTTTATTTTTAGCCTACTAAGAAGAAAAGTCATGGCTTTTTGGTTTTGGATTTATCACATTGTTGGAAAAGTATCTGTTCTGTCTTATTAACTTCAAAGGCAACAGGACCAGATTTTCACCTGAAGATGAGGAAGGACTGACAAAGTCTTCTCAAATGCCTGCCCTCGTCCTGGCTCTTGAAAAGCCTAGTTTGTTTATAGGCAGCTACAAAGCCAACCCAAGCCAAAACATTTCAATGGAGATACATCCATTCATTTAAATGAATTTAAGGAAGAATTTTCACTGCAGCTTTTCCTGAATGTGATTCCTCCAATCAATTAAATGATGAGGACAATTTTGTGATTGTCAGCAATGTGCCTTCTCTTCAAAAGTAATGCAATCTGGTGAAAAGAAAACCAGTAGGTTGCAGCCTAATTTGTATTTCCTTCTTCCTTGACAGCTGCTCATTTAATATATATATATATATAATGTATATCTTATTTGGCAAGGTATTTCCACCTCCAGCATTCTGGGGAATTGACTTCCAAAGTACTATTAAAGGTATTCACTTCTGGGGCAAATATTAGAAAAAGGATTTTCAAGGTATGGTGGAACACCAGAACAAAAAATACATTTGGACTTTGGAAACAATCTTTAAAATAAAAAATGTCCAAGGTTTTTAAGTGTATCCTGGACATGACAGAAGAAAAGGCCAAGGAGAAAGGGACAAAATGTGAAGCATTATTTATAATTTTCTTTCTATGCTCCAAACAAAGAACCTTTTTCTTCACCTTGGGTTCCACCTGTATTGTGCTGATTTTGTCTTTTTCTCTTCAGAAAATATAAATAACTGCACCAAGTATAGCTTTTGTTGCTGTGGAGGCATCTTAATTTTCACTAAAGAAGTAAAGCTGTAATTTTTCTTCCTCTTTCTAAAATCATGGGCTCATTCATCTGCCTTTAATAAGAATTAAATGAAAATGCAAAAGCCTTGTGTCGTTTGAATCAAGTGTTTCCAAACCTTGAATGATTACAAAAGCCTCTTCTCCTTTCCTTCTGCTGTTTCCCACAATGTTTTTATGCAAATCAAAACCACTTTCCCGTTGTTGAAACGTGACTCACCAATATGATATATTAATAACTAACAGTGAGTCAACAGCAACTGAGTTTCATCCATGAAATACTGATTTCTGCAGCTAATTCCTTAAAATCCTTCTAGGGGAAGGGAGAGCCAGAAATCTGTATTTCTGATGCTTTTTGGACTGGGTATGTGTGCATGTCTTCAGATAATTTAAATTAAAAAAAAAAATCAAGCCATAAAATTCTTTACTGTGAGGGTGGCGAGACCCTGGAATATGTTGCCCAGAGAAGTTGTAAAAATTTCTGCAACACAATACTGGAACTTCATCTTGAAAAACACAAGATAAATATCCCACATTTCTTCTGGTTTGAACCATTTGACTTATTTTAGACATCGCAATTTGAAGATACGGGCTTCAGATATGCCTTTACATTTAATTCAAGAGGAGCCTAGGGCATACAGCTTTGTATACAGCCACGACATCTACATTATTTGTATGAAGCACAACCAACACTTGAGTTATTACAGTCTGAGGTAGGAGTCTGTACCTTCAAGCGATAGTAGAACTACATGGGTCACAGACAAAGCACTGTGGTCCACTCAATTTGTATTATGATTTTGCAGATCGTCACACTTTATTCAGTTTTATTTTTTTTCCCATGTTTCTTTTTCTGTATGAAGCTACAGTTTTGTTTTTTGTTTGGCTTTTTTTTTTTCTTTTTGGTCAATAATTCTCTTTTTTCTAATTAGAAATGCCTTAGAATACCTTAGAAATACTAGTTTCCTTTTAATACAGAAATACATAGAACCACAAATACAAATGACACACAAACCTTAAAATCCTGTTTGGTATTCTCAATGTTGTCCTTTCAATTACAGAGTGATTCGTTCATCTTAATAGACAGATATGATTTTTCAAAAACAAATTAAGTAGCATATTGTCTACACTGGTACATGTAACTGCAGTTGTTTGCTTTCATTCATAACAACTACAGAAGTAAATTTTAACTCATGCCAGAAGTCTAGACTGGATATTCAAATTTTGTAAGGCCCTGAGCAATATCTTGAAGAACCATGGCACTAAACATGAAGTATTGGGCAAGGAACACCAGGGGAAAAGCAAAGAATTATGAGCCATGAACTACAGGATCAAATATGTGTCTTTGTCTGCCTCATGCCTCTTCAATTAGTTGATTAAATAAATCACTCAGAAGAGCTTGGATGCTGATGCATATTTTATTCCTATAGGCAAGCTGGCTGTTGGAAATCCTCTTTTCATTCTGCAGTAATTACTTTTCTTTTCAGACCATAGAGATATATATCTTTGGCTGAAAGCATTGCCAAATTTTAGGCAATGCTGAACAACTGCTACCTTACAACTTTAGTTTTGTAACTCCATATAATAAATATAGAGTGTTGTCTATAGATATGTATGCAATATATGTATAAGTATATATAAGGTGGATTTGTCCCTGGAGGTGTTTAAGAAGAGACTGGATGGGACACTTATTGGTGTATTTGACGAGGTAGTGTTGGGTCATAGGTTGGACTTGATCGTCACAAGGGTCTTTTCCAGCTTGAATGATTCTGTGATATACTTAGGTTCACAGACATCTTGATGAAGACAGTGACAGGAGTCCAAAGGACTTCACAGAATAGTCACTATGCACATTGCCAGAAGGAGTTTGTGTTGTTCGGTACACAAATTAAGAGTGATGATGTGTATGCACTTCTGTCTTTTCTTTGTAAACAGTTGTATCTATGTTCCACAATATAGACATATTTCATGTCATATATTGGTGTCAGAGGAAGTACATTGGCTTTGAAACCAAGAGTATGAGTCCTAGACCATGACGTCTGTGTGTATTCAGAGACATATCTATTGTAATTACCACAAGAAAATGCAGACTGCAGATGTGTCTTCCTTAAGAATTTGCAGTTTCACGAATACTTTGGAGAAAAGTCTAAAATTTGAGCCAAACTGTAAGAGTTTCATTTATGAGCTTATAGCATGTGAAAACAAAAGAGAAATACTTCGCTCTAATCTTAGTTTTTAAATTTAGTCTTGCTTTAAGAGATGTAAAGAAGCAAATGGGAAGTTTGCTAGAAATAGAAACGATGCTTTTCTATGACGTATCACCAACAGAAATTTTTGTAACATTTCAGGAAAAATGTAAGAATCTTTGTACGAAACTGTTTTTTCAAATTGAAAGAAAGACACTTAATTTTTTAAGTTGTGTCAAAATGTAGCAAGGTTTTTAAGGCTTTTTGAAAGACATTCAAAAAGTAGTTCCCTTGAAATCAAGTATTTTTAAATAAATCACATACTAATTTATTTTAAAACTTGTTTATCTGACTTTTTTTTAAATGCATGCTTTTAAAGAATGTTTTATATTCTCTAAAAGTACTGAATTTGTAATCACTAGCTGTGTTGATAGCTACTGTTTAGGGAAAAGATCTAAATACATATAGAATTCTGTACAGAATCTTGCACCTGTGTGATTACCAGGAGTTGGATGTTAGCTTATTTATATGTAAAAATTCTCAATGGGTTGGCCTATATCCAAAATGTAAACTACCTCATGTCATTTGCCCTGGTGGAGATTTATCCAGCCAATGGAATAATAGCCTGAACTTGGTGATAAATTCAACGCACAAACAAAAACAACAACAAAAAAAAACCCCAACCAACCAAAAAAGTCACTCAGTTCATGAGAGGACTAAAACTACAGGGATGAAATTACACTCACCATTCCTTCCAAACCTTCTGCAGATAATGAGTAAAGTAAACCAGTGTTTTCTTTTATGGAGGTGAGTGTGCTAGCAGATAATCTTGCCTAAAATTAGTGATTTAATTTTTAGTGAGGTACTCTCAAGCTCTGCTATGAAAGACCTTCTCTTTCTATAGCACTATTCTTTATTATTTTCTCAATAAGGCTTAGAAATTTCAATTTTTTGTACCTAAGAGACACACCTGAGTGCTTATTGAAGATAGCTTTTGATTTTCCTTCTTTTGAGAAAAATAAAAAAGAGATCAAAATACATAAAAATAGTATTTTCTTTGTTAATAAGTGTTTTGCTATATTTTCCCATCACCAACTTTTACTCTATTTATACAAGTATATAACGATGGTTGTGTTGGGTCCCTCTAGCCTTAAATCCTACATCTGACAATGACTTTGATATTTAGGAGGGAGCACAAGAATAAGGCAATTTTATAGATTCTGGCAGTCTTTTGTTCAGAGAATTTTCAATTAGAGATAATGCCTGTCGCCTTCCTTCAGAAATATTCTAGTCACTCTGAAATGTCACATTAACTATCAGAATCCACAGATTTTGTAGCAACACTTCTACAACTTTATATTATATCATTCATGTAAGAAGCATGACATTTTTGGATTTAAAGCTTCTGTCTGAAATTTCAGCAGTGTGCCCCCTGATTTTCATACTATGAAAATCAGTAAATAATAGCTGCTTCATTGCTTTTGCTGTATTATTGATGAAAGTGTTTATCTTCAAGGTATTTAAAACCTCACTCATATTTCTTTGTACAGAAGCGGTTCAAGTGCTTTGATTTTACTTATTGCACTTTTTGACACTTTTTAAATCTAATCTACCTTGCTTGAGATGGGGCAGCATCAGGAATGCACATCTTATTCATGTGAACAAGAATAGAAGAAGAAACAAGAGCATACCAGATTAATACACAGACATAACGCTGTTTTGTTCTCTATTTTGTGTTCTATTAACCGTTTTGCCAATGCTAAGCATTAAGGTGATGTTTTCATAAAAGAATCCTCTGTATGCTCAAGTGGAAGTTACTGATTTAATATCCCGGTGTCTTTGTAATTATTTAATACATTCAAGACACGTCACTACGGGAGGATCATGGACGCTATGATCAACTCTCACAGACCTTTGGACACGTGCCTTTGGCAGGGTTCTGTTTGCAGAGAAGGCAGAACATTTGGAGCAGACAGGGTGCTAGTGAGCCTTATGGTTTTCCTCATGCCCATCCCTACTGTGGGTCATGCACTTGCAGTGGAGATTTCATGGAGATTTTACCCGAGCCCCCAGGAGGGTTTCAGCTGAGTGTGCTTCAACTTAGCACAAAATGGAGAACATTAATTGACTATGTAAGCCTGATAACAACATTTAACCTTGCACAGTCAACAAACTGGTCTTCCCAGATGGGTAGCAGAAAGACAAAGCACCTACTTTTCATTACACAGGCTGCTGGCGCTGTTGTCATCAATGGGGTTGGGACCGGCAAAGGAAGGGGAAAGGACAGTTCCATCTGGGTAAATGTAGCTCAGGACTGTAGAAGGCGTGTATTTCTTGTACTTGCTTCCTCAAAAGTACTTTTATACTGCTCTGAAAAGAAGAGCTAAAGTAGAAAGCCTTGAAAAAAAGAGAGGTGCTATACTATCCTTTAGAAAGGGATTAATCAGGTTAAGTCAGGGAATACCTGAGAGCTGGGACACTGCATCTGATCTAGAGAAACAGCAGAACCTCAGTTCCTTAAATGTGAATGTGCAGTGCTCCATTAGATGTAAGGCATTCCCACGCATCTGTCATCCGCCTTTCCAGAAGAGTGTGGGTTACCAGTAGTTCCTGCATCCTGTGTGCCACTGCTATGAAAGTATTTCAGATGTCTTGGTACATCAGAGATGACTCAATGGCACTGGCCACCTGTGTTTAGGCAGCTAGCATGAATCCAGAGGGCTGGATTCAGTTTACTATTTTAGGCAGCTAAATTTATATAACTACCTGTCAAGATGTTATTATCTAAACTGCAGGTACAATGGACACCTGGGGCACAAGCCCAGTTAAGTGTGCAGATACATCCTGTGGTGATGCACTGCTTCCAGTAGGACTCATGGACATTCTGAGCTTTACTGCAGTGTGTGAATAAAACCTTTAATCCCAAGAGAAATACGGGCAGTATAAATTTGCTCAATATTAAATGTTTAAGAGATGTTGAATCATCAGCATCCCAACCTTCTATCTTAGAGTTTTCCCACTATTTGTGGACCACTACTGCTGGAAGTGATTAAACAGGATTTGTAAATTTAAGATAGACTTTTTGGTAAACAACCAAACATTTACTAGATGCTGAGAGCAGGTGCCTATTTTCTCACCTCTGCTGGTGGGAAGGAATATTTGTGATCAGAAACATGCATGTGAGGTTGTTACAATCCAACTGTCCTTTCTCAGTGTGTTTTTCAGGAATGAATTAAGGTGTGTCAATAATTCTTGAAGCTCATTGTCTGATGGGATGTTCAATTTATTTCTGGGCTATTGTGTTACTGTCTTCTGAAGTAGGAAGGGAGGTGGGTGAGTGAATTTTCTATTCTCACTTGCTTTCACACTTCAATCAAACATTGCAAAGTCCAAGAAACCAGCTTGTAGCTTTCAATCATGCTTTGGTTAGGCCCTGGAGTGTGGTTGGTAAAAGAAAATATTGATGCTGTGTTGTTTGGTGTTTTTTTTTCTCCTTAGGTGGGAATGTAAAAAGATTTGTCTTCTTTAGCAAGTTAATTTTAAAGGTAGACACAAATCTTGCATGAGATGTTATTTCTACTACTTACTTATATTCTCGAAGTAACACTTATGGTTGTCTTAGGAAAAAGAGACAACAGTTCAGACATGAAACTTTTGATGCTGTATTTTTTTTTTTCATTTCAGTCATCACATTTAAGATACTCTCACGATACTGTTTATTACTCATATTCTTAAAATTGTGTATCACATATATATATGTGATAAGGATCAAACTGCTGATGCAAGAGAACTTGGTTAGGTCAAAATAAATATTCTAGATATTTTGAATTGATTAAAATGAGACAAACACCAGCCACATAAAGGTGTTAACAATCAATGTAAATATTTCTAGTATGGATCAAAATCTTAATAATTTTATGTGTTTAAACAGCCACATTGGAGATTTTAGAGAGTTTAAATTTTACACCTTCCCCAAAAAATGCCAACCTTCTTCTGTTCAGTGAGCAGCAGGCTCAAATCTAAGTAAGAAGACTGGAATTAAAGATACATCCATCACCACATACACTTGTTTTAAATTTGAAATTTTATTTAATTAATAATATAGTTTCTTGAATATTATTCACATTTATAGAGCAGTAACTGATGGGAAAAGACTGAATAGTATTTCTTGAAGTATTCTTCTGAGAAGACACCCAATTGAGCAGGTAGTAGTTATTTTCTTTTTTTTTTCCCTTGTTGGTTTTCATTAATACACAATGGCTTAATTTTAAGCAGGGGATTTATTTTCACTTAGCTGGGGATTATTTGCTAAAACATTCTGAGGGCATTCAAGTTTGAATGTACATAGCCTGTATAGCAGTAAATAATTTAACAGCTCATCTACTTTCAGAACTACCTACACACCTAATATTGCCTTTTTGCTTGTGTGTACAGTTAGCTTTGTTATAAACACTCATACATTCGTCTGTACCAAGGAATAAATTGTTTTCTGAAGACAGTGTCTTTGGGTTTTGATTCCTACAAATGTTAGTTCTGAGTGAAGAGATACAAGTAAAAGGGATGTATGGAAAAAATACTGCAGAGAAGATAGTTCCCAGTGAACAGAGAATAAATTAAGTATGAAACTTTCTTGAGGAATATGCTAGTTTGCATTTGATAGTTCCCTAAATCACATATATGCATATCTATATATATATATATATATAAATTCTAATTAACACTTCTACAATTCAGCCTTTTTCTTCTGAAGCATGGAAAAAGCATAATTTTACACAATTTGCAGTGATTTTCTTATTTTTTAATTGGCTGAACAAATTTTTAGTGGGTTTTTTCCCAACAAATTTGACTAACAGTTCTCATTTTCCCTATTGCTGTCATTCTACAAGGAAATAAAATATCATGAAGATGGTGACTTTGATAGTTTCCTCAGTTTTGCTTGAAAGATACTTCTTTTTTTCCTTTGACTTCCGTGGAATTTTGTATATTTTGTAGTTTTCAAACTTGAAATATTTAATGCTTTTGTATTCTGTGGTGTAGTGACCTTAGCTGGCTGCCAGACCCCAGCTGTTCTCTCTCTCCTCCTCCTCAACAAGGCAGGGGGAGAAAATAAGATGAAAAGCTTATGGGTCAATCTAAAGACATGGACATCAGTCACATTGACTACATTCATGGGCAAGACAGACTCGATCCAGGGAAAATGAACTTAATTTACTGTTAAATAGAATGGATTTGAAAGCTACATGTGCTAAAATTCACCAAAACCATTTAAATAAATAAGTGATGGAGGCAAATAACTGCAGACGTCAATTAAGCACTGCTATTTGAAGGTTTCATTCTATCAACTCAAAAGGAGGATATTTGAAGTGTGATTTTAATGGTGCTTCAGAGGCAAATTAAATAACAATTTAGAGACTGCACAAAGCTTTTAAGCATAAAATATAGCATTTGATTTTCCCGAAATGCATCCATTATATAGAAGGAGTCTGTATAGGCAAAATTAAAGATAAGTAGCCTATATTTTTAAAGAGAAGTCAGTGCTGCTGCTTTGTCTGTATTCTCCTCTTGTCCAGTTGGCAACATGTTTTGAGAACTATTTTTGGAAACTCCTGTGGCTATCTTTATTTTTAGCCTACTAAGAAGAAAAGTCATGGCTTTTTGGTTTTGGATTCATCACATTGTAGGAAAAGTATCTGTTCTGTCTTACTAACTTCACAGGCAACAGGACCAGATTTTCACCTGAAGATGAGGAAGGACTGACAAAGTCTTTTCAAATACCTGCACTTGTCCTGGCTCTTGAAAGATCTGGATTGTTTATAGGCAGCTACAAAGCCAACCCAAGCCAAAACATTTCAATGGAGATACATCCATTCATTTAAATGAATTTAAGGAAGAATTTTCACTGCAGCTTTTCCTGAATGTGATTCCTCCAATCAATTAAATGATGAGGACAATTTTGTGATTGTCAGCAATGTGCCTTCTCTTCAAAAGTAATGCAATCTGGTGAAAAGAAAACCAGTAGGTTGCAGCCTAATTTGTATTTCCTTCTTCCTTGACAGCTGCTCATTTAATAAGAATATTGAGCAAAACCTTACAGCAGCATCCCTAGACCAGTGACAAGAAAGAAGCATGATCACACAGTCTCAGCAGGCCTGAGTTTTAAGCTATATTTATCAAACAAAAATACAACTTTGAGACATATATCAGGCTATTCTAATGTGTTTTTTGATAAGTTATGTTATGATTTGAAAGTAGTTGTTTGTTTGCTTGTTTTTAATTTTTTTTCAGTTATGGATTCATAACTGAATAAGTTATGAATAAGTTCATAACTTTTCCTATATCCTAAATTAGATTTTGCAAATGTAGAAGCTGTGGATGCATTAAACTTTAGGGATTCACCTGAAAAACAATCACATGCCCAGTCTGGATAACTCCTCATTTTACAGTGTTCAAAAGGGCAGAATATGATGACCAGAACACTGGTAATTGAGTTATTCCAAAGAGTTAAAAATGAAGAGGCTCAGCAATAATTTAAGCATGCTATGTAGAGCATCTGGGATATGGGAATTTCAGTTATTTAATTACAGCTATCACTAGGTAAATCAGTTTATAGAAGATACACGAGCCTGGAAGACTGAGATAAGTTTTTGTGTTTAACCTTTGCTGTCTGAAAAGTTGATGTCTTGGGTAGAAGGCTAGCTGAATACTAATTGTTCCATGGTGTCTTGCGAGGCAGGCTGGTTGATATTTTGGCTTTGATTTGGATGTAACTTAGCTATCTTATGAGACTGGCAACCTACTTATTCTCAGTTGCATCCATGCATGCTGGAGGACATAGATGAATAGTTCTTTTCCCCAGATGTTCACTGCTGCTTTCAGCAGAGATTCCAAACTTTAAACACTGGTACCTTGCCAGAAATTCAAAATTCTGGACACTATTGGCATATCGTCAGGCAGATGGCAGGTGCCTTCATTGTTAATTTAGAAGGTTACAGCTCCTGGCTTAAAATATTCCATCTTGATGTCAGTGCTTTGAAAAAACTTTCCTTTTGTCTATGGCTGAAAGTCCATGTGTTTTGGTAATATAGCAAATAATGTACCTATATATATAGTCCATAGAAATAAAAATACACTTATGTAAATCCCCACATATACATAATGACATCTTGTGCCATTTATATTTGTGTGCACTTTAATGTATCTATCTTTATGTATACACATAAAAAATACATTTGTTGATAAACAAATGAAAATAATAATTTTTTGTAGAGGAATTAATAACAAAATACCTTGCCACTTTCGAAGTTTACTAGTCTTGATCTAAATATAAATAACTGATGCAGGTCTTCATTTTATCTAGAAATTAATTTATTTTTCTGTACTGCTGCAAATTGATTTTGAGCACAAATGGACTCCATTTGTTGCTAGGTAAGCAACTTTTCATAATTCACACTTCAGTGTGGATTAAACTTCTAAACTTTGCCTGTTGGCTGCAAGAATGAGACCATCAGATCAAAATAATAGCTCTGATAGAACAGAATATCTTCTTTAAAATATTTTGGAGAGGCATGAAGAAATCTATAATACATCCAGCTGATTGTGTGTTAAGCCATTTCACATCAGAATATGCTCCTGATAGCTGTTAGAGTTATCTTAAATACTTTATTTAAAGTCTTAAGCATATAATTGATTATTTTGTTAGTCTAATCAGTAGCATACATCACTGAAAGTAAAAATATTAATAAAAAAGAAGTGGATTTAATCCCTTCTTTCCTTTCTTTTTATGTATTTGTCTTCTAAATTTTAGTGCACCACAGCTGTCCATTTCACAAAATACATGAGGACTTCATCAACAAACTTCCCTAGTGCAGATGCTTCCAGCAGTAAAACATAGAAACTGTGACCTTAAACATTGTTTCTTTTGTATCAGATTCATTGAAGAAGGTGAGTTTTCCTGCTTCAACTCTTGCTGTGATATTGAAAGACCCACATTCAAGCCCAGATTTTTGCATACTTGTACCATGTAGAATCTTTGCCAATATTATTTAAAAAAATTACCAAAGCTCCTGGTAAAAATGATGTTATTGTTTATAGCTAGTGGTATTAGTGGTATTTATAGTCATGAAGTATTTATTTGTCCACTTTTTTTTCTCAAGCAGAGACCAAAAAAGTGTGAAAAGCAAGTGAGATAAAGCACTGAAACACCCTGAGCTGTACAGTCACACAGCCTGAAATGTTACGTCATCCGTGCAATATCTATTGAATGAAGCAGGGAAAGGAAAGAGTAAAATTTTATCTCTTAGGAGTTTCTCATTACATAGCTAGAGGTCTAATACACCCAGTTTACCATTTTAGAAAATGAAAATTTTTGTTATATCTAGTCTGCAGCTACACTGGCTACAGGATCTATCTGATGGCATCCCAACAAGGCATCATTGCTTGTGACACAATTGTACCTATACCAAAGACTTGGATAAGAAAAAGGGAAATAAAGGCAGGCTAACTAGCAGAAGAGAGTTAAAAATAAATCCAGTAAAGTTTGGTGGAAATTTATTTAATCATGCTACAGCTGTAGATATTAAACTCAATGAAGTCAATAGAGATGCATCACTTTACCTGTAATGAAGTTCTGTGCCAGTATCAAGTCTCTTGCCTGGCAATACAAATACAATAAAACTAAGCTGCAGATTGAAGACTTAGAGCACACTTGTAAAATTTTCTGACTAGAAATAAGATGATATAAATCAGAAAATATATGAAAACTCTGGAGAATAGATGTTAGGAGATTTCAAGCTCACTACATGTTGGGCATCTTCATTTCATCTTTAAGTACAAAAGGTACTTTTATAATTTGCTTGAACTTTCTGAATATAAAGCAGGTCACAGAACTTCTCTGAGTGGTTCTATATCAATTGCTGGGTGTATAATTTATTTGAACCATAGTGTCTCACCCACCATTAATATGATGGCTTTGCACATTCCAAGTACTGAAAGTGCTTTTATGAGGAACTGACAGTTTTGTTTGCTATAATATTTAATTACAGCTAGATTCTGTGGGAGTTTTTTGGTGTTGTGGGGTTTTTTTTAGACTGCTTTAATATTGTTTTCAAAGTACTACCTTTAAAGGACATTGTATGTTTGTAGCTCATTAGTCATACCTAAGTGCACAGACCAGTAGAATAAACACAATAATGAAAATCCCCAAACACCTTTAGTTTCTACAGTATATGAAAAACATAAACAGAAATCAGTCAAGTAATGGATTTTATGATTTTAATCCTTCTAGCTAAGCAATCAAAGAAATAGTCATGAAGTCTGAAATTATGAAGCCAAAAATGTCTTGATGTAATGAGTCAGACAGCATACTAATAAAATCCTCAAACACAATAATCCAGTCAATAAAAATACAACATTTTGCAATACAGTTCACAAAAAAAATGAAAATAGAACCTTTTTTGCAGTGCATCATGAGAAGTAACTAAAGTTCCATATGATAGGGATTTCAGTATTTTACAAATACATTGCTCTTTACTTACTTGAGGAACAGAAGAATCATCTTCTACAGGTGCCTTCTTCATCCACCAAGAATGGAAAGAAGCCTGTAAAGGTATGTGGAAGGAGAATGTCTGCTCCTTTAATGGTATCTGATCAGAGAAGGCATGGATAAGATCAGAGACAAATGTGATAAGGGAGGTCTTGATAAAGAATAACCCTGGTCAGATACACTGATTAATAAGGATACGTGGAGTGTGAGGACATTTATCTTCTCAGTTGGGAAGATAAGGAAAAGGAGGGAAAGAAACACATTTTTAAAACATGATCAATTAGCACTAACAAAGACCACAACAGAAACAAACCTTGTCTGTCATATTAATTGATGGGGTATCAAAAAACTGCGAGGCAAACCCGGACTTTGCAATGGATAGTGATGCAAATCTGAATGTCCAGAACATTGGAAGGGGTTCAGTGGGACTATGCTAACCAATGAGGCCACATGCAGAGGAAAGGAGAGCAGGGAGGAACAAAAAAGAGATAGGCAGAAAGAGATAGAAAAACATGTAAAATGGGGCCAGTTGCTAAGTTTGTCTGCCTGAGCCCTGCTCCTGATCACCCCAGTCTGTCCTGTCTTAAATAATTTTTTAACAATTTCTCTGTGTGATCTTGCCCTGTGTGTGCCAGTGCTGCAAGAGCTCAGTGACTGCTACTGAAGGGTGAGCAGAGGGCATGAGCGTCAGCTGATGGGAGCAAGCATCTGTGTCTTCCCAGCTGGTTGTGCACAGGGTGTGCATGTGGGTCTGTTGGAAAACTCCAAGCTGGATTAGCCCCAGGTTCAGGCAGGGCTATCAGGCAGTTGAAGGGTCTGTGCTGGTATTTGGGGGGAGCTGGGATCAAGGGGTGTCTGTGGGACGAGTGTGTGAATACAGTGTGTGTGCAGTGAGCACCCAGATGGACCAACTGGTGAGTCAGGGACGCGTGGGGTGAGTTCAGGGGGTTGTAATCCTGTCAGGGGTGCTGGGTTGGCAGAGGGGCTGTGCTGGTGCTTTAGGAACTTGTGAATGTCCATGTGCTTGTGAACTTGGGGAGAGTGGTGCATGTGCTGCACTTGTGACCTTCTGTCTCTGCCAGCCCAAGAGGAGGAGGGGATGTGTCTCTTTGTGCCTGTGTCTCACGTGAGTCCTGAATGTGGGGGATGCTGGGGCAGAACCTTGTCTGCAGCTGTGTCAGTGTCCTGTGTGTGTCCCCTGCTCCATGTGTGCGTTTCAGATATGTGCTCAGCTTCACTCCTGAACCTAAAAATGGGAAAGCAGCATCTGAATCCTTCAGCCTTACCCATGGTCTCCAGGCACTGGGCTGAGGTCCAGCACATGGGTCCTGGGTTGGCACTGGTGAAGAAGGCAGCTGCAAATTCTGGGTGAATTTTTCATCTTCAATCAGAAAACAGTAGAAAAAAATTTGAATACTACACCTAGATTTTAACACGTGTTTCTTAACTGTACTCTAAGAAGTTAAAGATTAAACATGGGACTATGCAATTACAGGTTGTCAATCTTCATCAAGATGACTTAATTTTTTTTACTGAACTCACTAGCCTGCCCTTCTCCCTTTCTCGTTTTTTTTTTCTGCTGATTATAGCCTATAGTTTTGTCGTGGTTTTGAGGCTGGCTAAGTGCCAGGTACCCGAAATTAAAACAAAATCTTCCTGAGATGAGATAAGGATTAGGGGAAAAACATTTTAAGGGCAAAACAGGCTCAGAACTTAAACAGTATAAAGAAAATTTACTATTAACAGAATTAAAAGTAAAAAAAGGGTAATGAGAACTAAAATAAACCTTTAGAACACCTTTCTTTCCCAGTCCCTCCTTCTTTCCACCTACTGCGCAGGAGACAAAACATGGGATTTTGTTCAATCTTTCACTTCTTAAAAATCTTTCTTCAGTATGCTTAAGGAAAAAAAGTTTCTTTCTTCAGCTGTGCCATGGGATCCTTCCCATGGGAGATAGTTCTCTGCAAACTTTTCCAGTGTGGTTTTAACTTTCACTAACAGCAGCCTGCCCGACCTGCTGTAACATGAGTCCCTCCCACAAATGGTGCAGTCTTCCCAAAACTGCACATAGTGGGTCATTTTAGTTCATCGGGTTTAGTCTTTTAAGGATAAGCTGTCCTAGTTTGGAAGCAAGGGTTCTCTGTCTCTGTCTCTGGAAGCAAGAGTACATTTCTTTTTGTTCTAGTTCCCCACTAGATTACACCTTCTCAGCATCCAAGCGTTCCAGTGTGAGCACTGTTCCTCATGGATTGCACATGGATCTCTGCATCCCCCCATGCACTTTATGAATTATAGGGAAACAGTTTGTTGTATTATGATCCTCTCCACGGCTTGCAGAAGAATCTCAGCTCCGGTGTCCAGAGCACTTCCTCTCTCTCCTTTTCACTGACCTTGGTGCTGCCATGTTGGTTCTCGTCACGTGTCCTCACTTTACCCTTGTCTCTGACTCGGGAGAAAATTGGTGTCTGTAGATTTTGTTTAGTCTGAAGTTCTATCAGTTGAAAAGTTTTTATAGAGTTCTACAATGCTGAAAGGTTGATCCCATCTGGGCTCTGCATTGGGGAATTGCTCGCCATACCCCTCGCTGCTGGCCACGTGGCGGGCCGCACTGGTGCTGGCTCCACTTAGCGCCTATCCTCATGCGGGGTGCTGAAAAGGAAAAAGTTGCTGCCTCCCCTACTCTTCTGTCCGCAGCATGACTGGTTAAAAGCAGCTAAGTAAATAAAGTTGAGAGCCATGCTGAGATGGCAGCGGCCACGCTGCCCCGGCCACATGGACGCTCCCAGTGCAGGTCCCAGCCGCATGGTCTCAACCTCGTGGCTGCTGGCGGCACCAGGATGGCCCCCCCGGCGGCATGGCCCCAGCCGCCACACCAGGAAGGGCCTGGCGGCCCTCTTGCCACCCCTCAGAGGGGTGGGAGAAAGAGAGCTTCCTGCAGTTTATCCTTTCTTAAATATGTCATCACAGAGGTGTTACCAACTTCTCTAATGGGCTAGTAACCTGCCCATTGTCAGAGCCTTCCGCGATTGGCTCTGTGCTGGACATAGTAGAAGTTTCGAGCAGCTTTTCCTGCCCATTAAAAAGCATGCTGTGTTAAACAAACACAAGGTTGCTACCAATACTCAAGATGGCCTTAGAGTCTTGTTATTTTTTCTACACTTGGAGAAATTTCTGTGCCAGTAGATCGTTTTCTGCCCAGAGCTATTTTACATGCAGTCATCCTGGGACAAGATTTGAGCTTGCGACAAAAATAATCCAATGCAAGCATCCCCATGAGAGACTAAAAGTTTATCTTTGGGCTGAGGAGAGGAAATAAATTTTAGCCAACTGTGCATAGCACTCCGTCTCCAAGCAGATGCAGATTGCATTTTGCCTGCGTACTGAGGCAGTCCATGAGGAGGCTTGGAGTTCTATAGATGGACAGTGTGGTCTCTTCTACACGTTTCCAGGCATGATCTGAAATGACATATTTTCCATAGATTCTAGGATCTCTTGGTACTTTATTTGCCCGGAGGCTGCAGCTATGGACACGTGTAGGCACCTGTTCTGTATCCTCTGAGGAAGTGTCAGGCTCCTTGAAATGAGTTCTCCAACAGTCATGTATTATCTTAAAAGGAACTATGCTTTGGCGGCTCAGCAAAGCAGGCCTGCATCAGTGTAAAGACTTCATAGTGCTTCTGTTGGACTGCAGCTACTTCACAACTTAGTGCTTGGTTGAGGCAGTGGAAGTGGACACAGTTTCCTAGGGGAAAGGAGGATTTTTTCCTAAAAGTGAGGGAAGGAAGCAATATTGAGGCTTCTTTATGTAGCACTGTCACAGTAGGACACTGCAGATGGGAGCAGGCAGACGTATTTTGCAGACACAGCAAAAGAAAAACAGTGTTTTTCCTTGTAAGAGTGGGAGGGGAAGAAGTCTTCTGTTGAAAAGAGGTTTTCAGATGGTTTGGACAGGAGTAAACAGAGGAAATATACTCTGTCAGTGTGGCCTGTATAATTGAAGGTAATCAAGTGTTTGATATGACCTGTTACCACTCAAAAGATTAGAAAGAAAGCCCTTTCTGAAAATATTGCTGTCTTATTACCTTGACAAATTAGAGCCTTTAACTCCCTCTTCTTCTCCTGGCAGAAAAGGAACTGAAGGCCTTGATGGATGAAAAATTGACCATGACACAGCAATATGATCTTGTGGTAAATAAGTCCAACAGCTTCCTGGCTGCATTAAGAAGAGTGTTACAACGTGTTGCAATTGGCACAAGTTGAAATATAGGAAATTACATTTAGACATAAAAACACCCCAAAACTCCCAATTTTTTTAAACTCTGGAGGTATTTGAATACTGAAGAATGTGCAGTCTCCATCTTTTCAGGTACTCAAAACCCAGCCGGATAAAGCCATGAGCAATTTCACAGAATCATAAAATCATTAAAGTTGGAAAAAACCTCCAAGGTCATCAAGTTCAGCCTTCGACCAAACAAAACCATAGACTTAAGTGCTATGTCCAGCCATTTCTTGAACACTTCAAGGAATGGTGACTCTATCACTTCCATGGGCAGTCTGTTCTAATGCTTGACAACCCTCCTTTCTTTGAGCAGGAAGGCTGAATTTGATGATCTCCAGAGCTGCCCTCCAGGCTCAACTATTCTGCAATTCTATGAAACTGCAGAGCCTGCACGGATGCTGTCACCATAGTCGAAATTTTTTAGTAAACTGTTGTTTAGTGATTGGTTTCAGAAGATGATTCCCAGATTCTTGGGAAGGATTGAGTGATGCCTAATTTTTTGTCCAGCTGTTGGTTTATAGCACTATGTACTGGTCTCTCCATAGTCCAAGAATTTGTGCTGAACCAAATGTAGACTAGAGTAGGCTGTGGCTGGAGAGGCTGCTACACAATATTTTGTGAAATATTAATAAGATTTTTCAACACTGCATGCCACAGTTTTCTCATTTGGAAGCTAAGGAAGCATCGTCTGTCGGAGTGGAATTTGGATAGACCCCTGGGCTTAAAGGGTATTTATTAACAACATAAGATCCAGATATCAGATAACAACAGAGTATCTTACTGGGTCCTGTACTTTTCAGCATCTTCATCCACACTTCTGGTTGAGGACACAACATGCATCCATGGTGAATTTGTGAATCAGACTAAGATAGGGAGAGTTACTGACACAAGGATTGGTAGAGCTTCTGTTCAGAATGAGACTGTTAAGCTTGAAGATTCAACCAACAGAGACCTCACAAATTCCAGTAAGGAAAAGGGCAGAGATCTGCCTTTCAGATGTAAGAACCTTACACACTAACGGAGGCTACGAAAGGCCTTCCAGACAGCAGCCTGAAAACTACTGGGGAGTATGGTGGATGCCAAGTCAAATGTGAACCAACACCACGCTCATTTCAAAAGGAGTGTACTGTGTAGAGTAGCTAGCAAAGGTATCATCCCTCTGTAATTGGCACTGGTGAGGCTGTAGATGAGATATTGTGTCTGGTTTTAGATCCCACAGTCTCCATTTGAAGAGGGATGGGGAGGAACTGGAGAAAATTTACTGGCGAGTTACCAAGGCAGCCAGGGGCCTTACATACCATATATTGTGAACACTGCTCTAAATCATGTCTCTGTAGAAAATTTTGATTCCCTGTGTTGTGGGAGGCAAATCCTAACAACAGACTTACTGCCCACTTGTATTCTCTGGCAAAAGAAAGAGAATTAGCCTAGGACAGGATCCTTGCTGATGGGCCTTTCTGGGTCTTCTGAGGGCAGTGACATAAGCCAGAAACCTGGTTGTGCTTGCAAATAAAAAGTGGAGCCTGGGAGCAAGTACAGCTGCCATTTCCTTCTCTTGAAAGTACCAAGAGAAAAGAAAAAAAAAAAGGAAAACAAACACAAAACCAAGCCTCTTTTGTCTGGAAAAAAAGCCAGAACTAAATCAAACCATAAAATGAGTGAGGCTATTTCATTCCATAAACACTTCAAAAGTAAACAAAAAAAAATTCTTTGAGGTAATCACAGCACAATTTAAACATTTAACTAACTTTATCCTGGATATTGGAGGACAAGAGATAAGCTCTTAATTTATCATCACAGTATGTCAACTAGAAATTCATTGGAGGCTGCTTAAGTATACAGTCTTAGTTTGTTCAAATGTATTCTGTAAATCCAGCTGGTTGGGTGCAAATGGAGGTAATATCAAGAAACTGTGTTGCAAAAGCCTTGTGTTTCTTTTTACAAGAAAAATAAGGATGAAAATTGAGAGAGTGATAGTGGATGCAGAGATGAAAAACGTAGACAGAAAGGTGAGTTTATTTTGGAGTTTGGTTATCAGCTGCAATGGATGACACATAGGTTTGCTTATTCCACTATGCATTTCTCTTTAAATTTTAACAGCCCACCAGGAACAAGGTTCTTGTCAGAACCACGCAATAAAAATCTTGCTTGGGATGCATTATACATGAGCTGACACTGACCATGCCAAATGAGCTACAAGAGCACTTAATCAATTTGCAAATTCTGAAGTAAATGTATTACATGCAGCACAATAGAGGATAGAGATCATATTAATGACACTGTTAAGTGACATCCACTATATAGGTAGAGTCACTTGAAGACTCTTATCTGTCTAGGTGCTCTAATACTGCTACTTATGATGTAATACTATTGTATTCGGGAGAGAGGACAGACACCTGGAAAGATCCTAAACAAAGCTACTACTCCCAGCAGTAGCCAGCATAGTCAATTGCCTGGTTTGCCAGTGCCTGTAACTAGCATTTAGACTCACAAGTACTAGACAATTTCTTCCTACCCTGCACTACATTAATTTATTACACTGCAGACAGGCAATAGACAGCTCAAAGATATAAAACAGTTTTTTCAGAACTTAAGTCTGAGCAACACAAAAGTTCTATTGGTAGGGCTAAGAAAAAACTTAAGTTTTTACCTCTGATGCAGCATTGTCACATGGAAGGTGCACATTCTCAACCAGTCTACTTTTCTAACAGACAAGCAAAACTAGAGTCTCCACTGACATGACAGTATCTGTGAGAGATGCTTCCTGTCATTTCTGTCTGGCTAGAGGACTCTGCCCTATCATAGCTAGTCTCAGTTATTCATGGTTTATCACCTTTCAAGCTATATAACTGTATAGTATATCTTGCGGTGAAACTCTTAGCATTTGGGAAGGACTGCAGTACACTTCCTTAACAACAATGGCTACTATATCAGAAAAGTCTTCCTATCTTCCATTTCTCTCTTAAGCATCAGACTAACCCCAATTCTCCTTCCTTAACAGGAGGCTTGCTAGAAACTCAAAGTAGTGTACAAAAGTAACTAAAGGATTAAGAAATGCTCTGTTCAAAAGACTCATTGTAGTTGTGATTTTGTAATACAAAGCAGTTTTCCTTGTCTGTCCAGAGACTGCAGTCAGCATCCACCTCAGGATGATGAGTAGCATTTTAAGACCTGCACAAGATCAATTGGGAGAGTGTTAGACTGAAGATCAAAAGGTCCCTATTTCATTCCTGGGATTTGGCAGAAATGTTTGACACCTCATCTGTGTAGGTGGTCAAGGCCAGATTAGATGGGGCTTTGAGAAACCTGGTCTAGTGAAAGGTGTCCCTGCCTGTGGCAGGGGACTTGGAACTAGATGATTTTTAGGGTCCCTTCCAATCCAAACCATTTTATGATGGTGAGGAGGGCCAATGTTGCACATCTCCTACTTTAAACACCTTTCTAGCATCACTGTCTATAACAAGCAATTATCAAGGTATAGTTTACAGGATTCAAGAGCTCTAAAACAAGTGTTTCACTGCATACAATTCTTCAGCACAAGAAGAGTATAAGAACAGATACATTGGAGTTGTTTATCATTTAACAACACGTTTCTCAGAAGCTATGGTGATGAGCACTCCTCAGCAGTCTACACTGAAGGGGTTTTTAATAGAATTTTACTCTGACATGTAACCCTTGCTATAGGGTCATAATCTCTCCATAGTTCCAAGTATGACTTTCATCAAGGATAAAAAGTTGTTGAGATTGATTTTTTTTGTTTGGTTGTTTTTTTTTTCCTGGAAAAAGGCTGAAGAACAAGCTTTAACATTGTTATGCAAATCAGTAAGTTCATAATCTAACAAGTTAGTAAAATGCATTTAGATCAGTTTTGAATTAATTCTGTTGGAAAATTCCCTGCAATAACGAAACCTGAAAGCATTAAAGTATTTCTAAGTCTTTAAAGGGCTTTGTTGTTCCACAGCAGAAAGTATTTGATTTGACAGAAATGACTAATAAAACCATTAACACGAGCTGATTTTTGCATCACTAGAAGGGTTTTACAAGATTCCTTCAGAAAGTAATGCTTACATTTCCTTACAATCAATCAATCTTGTTAAAATAATCACAAATTGAAGAGCTAGCAATCTCTGAAAATAAAAAATGCATCTCACTGCTGCAAAAGAATTACATAGAGTGCTTTACTAGAAAGGGTAGGAGTAAAAGAGCTTGCTAGGCGGTATTCCTGTTTGCCAGCCTACATATGTCATTATGGATGACATTGATTTATTATGTATTAGCTGCAGTGGAGTTCACTGTTTAAATCTAAAACTAAAACAAAACCCAGAAAATCATTGCATTCATAATATTAGCTGTAGTGTCATTTTTTATGAATCTTCAGAAACCTGAATTTTTCTCATTACATTTCACTAATTAGTGTCCCATTTGGATTTTTTTGTTTGGTTGTTTTGTTTTTTTTTTTTTTCCTTTTCTTCCCACCCCCTTCCGCCACCCATCTCAAATCCAGAAGTATAAGCTGATTCTGTGTCAGGATGAGTTTTAGGTAATATGTAGGTCCTTGAAAAATTTGGTGACAAGTGTTTTTATATCAATTTTATAACAAGAGATCTCTTCAAGGAAAAAGAGACAAAGAAAGGAGAGAAAAGTCTAGAAGTATGTTATTAAAGCTTTTGGTGGAGCAAACTCACTGCAATGAAGAAACTAGTATAAATGTCTGTAGAGCAGGATGAATTCATACCTGCAGCAGCATTGACAGTGGTCTGAGATAAAAATGAAGATAAATGCTTTAGCTGAAATGTTGTTTTGAAATACCTTGCAGACGCTTGTTACAATATACTGTTGAAGCTACTTGGTACTTGGGCCAATTGTTTTGCATCAGAGGTCCTTGTCACAGAAATCACTGATTATGTCCTGTCATACAACTGCGTTATGTTGCAGAAAGGCGCAGTGTATAGTGCGATTCTCATTTTCTGAAAGCTAACAAGATTACCACACAAAGGAAATGTCCATAATACCTTTGAAGACAGCCTCAGGCCAGCCTGCACTGATGTGGGAGAGGAATAAATCCCATTTTTCAACTTCTCCACTTTTGTCAACTGCCTAGACTAAATTGTCTGTAGGCACAGCAAAAATAAAATTGCTGTGTGGAAATGCTGAATAGTGGAGCAATCTAAGAGCTGTGTTGTGTTGACTGTGGTTTTCTTATACTAAAATCCTTTAAGGTCAGGCTGGTCATGACTGAAGTAGCAGAAGCAGCAAGTCACATTTTCCTGAATACATTGATATGCTCATTCATCTCTGTCCTCCCCTCTAGATCTCCACTTTTGATGGCAGGAGGGAACTGAACTGTTTTTTCTGAAGTACCAAACCTGCTTTTTATGTGTTCTATGGTGCTTCAGTCAGGGTCTGTGCTCAAGGAAAAGAGGCATTATAGGACATAGGTTTGGCTCCATCCCCCTAAATGTGGGTACACCTGCATCTGTGTATTTGGGTACACCTATATGTGCGTATAATTTTTAAAAGCAGTGAAATCTACAAGAAATCTACAAGTGAATCTACAAGAAGATACCCTCCTCTGCCTTCTGACCTCTTATGGTTGCACAGTGAGGCTGTGAAGTCTCTGTCTGTTCCTCTCCTCTGGGAAAGGGTGAGACAGTGGGAGTTCTTCAGCCTGAAGAGAAGACTTCAGGGTGACCTTTCAATACTTAAAGGGGGTTTATAAGAAAGATGAAGAGAAACCTTTCCAACAGGGTATGTATGATAGGACAAGAGGTAGAAACTAAAAGAGGATATATTCAGGCTAGATATAAGGAAGAAATTTTTTATGTTGAAGGTGGAGAAACACTGGAACTGGTTGCCCAGAAAGGTGGTAGATGCCCCACCCTTGGAAACATTCAAGGTCATGTTGGATGGGGTTCTGAACAGTCTGATATAATGGAAGGTGTTCCTCTACACTGCAGAGGGGTTGAAGTAGATGGCCTTTGCAAGGGTCCCTTGCAACCCAAACCATTCTTTGGCTTGTTGTCCACCTTGTTCCTTCGCAGAGCCTATGTTGTGTGAAGGATACTTGCATCTGATAAACAAAATGCTTGTGCATTTCCATCTTCACGCTCTCATCACTGCAGTGCATATTAGCAGATTCTTGGTTTTTGACCTGTGTTTCTCTTCCTATAATTTGTGATGGTAACTTCTGCCTTACAAATGATATAGTATTCATTCAGGACTTCGGTATACTTTGTGCCATAAATGCTATACTTTTCTGGTTATTCATTTATTATTAATAGGCTGTACTTAATTTTTATTAATTGACATAATATAGGAAATCTGTTTTTATTAAACACTTAATTGAGCACCATGCAATCCTTTGGCACCATCTGACTGTATCACTATTGGGTGGCATTAACACTAATCTTGTCTCAATTAAGCAATAATCATTTCCATTAGATTAAATTGGTATCTTGTGAGAAGTCCAAGTGTATTATTCCTCCCTGTCTGAATGTATTCACATTAACTGGAATATATTTTACGATGAAAAATAATCAGGGAGAATTCTGACTTATTTTTACCATGAGAAGAAGCAAAACATTTTTGCTTGACCTGGTGAAAATGAAGAAACAACCAAGAAGTATCATGCATAAAGGTCTTCTAGAAAATCAGTGCTGTCACTCAGAGTTGCAGGGAAACATCTGTTTTCCTCTCAAGGAACAAGTATACAGAAAGATAAAGGCTCTCCTAGACTATGGAAAGAAGCTATTACTGGACAGACTGAGACCACTGCTCTTGCTATCCTCACAGTAGAAGTCTGTGTAGCCCTTTGCACAGGAAAGAGCAACCCCAGGGAGGAAAAAAATGCTTGCTTGACAGACAGTCTCCATGCAGGGATGTTGCAGGTTTTCACCCCAACATACCAGTTATCTGTACTGTAAAAGCTGTCAGCCCAAACTCTACAGCAAGTCCCTTGCCCTCTTTGCTCAGGACATGCTGGAAGTGTGGCAGAAACACCTCCTAACTGAGCTGTGGTGTCTGTAATCTCTGTGTAATGGAATGATATGATATGTGCTACTAAGTTTTCTTAACAGAATTCACTTCAAAATTTCCTTTCCAGGTAGGGAAGCCTCCTCACTCAGGAGGTACTGGTGGGATAATTCTTCCTTCTGCTCTCTTCATGGCCCACTGTGGCTTGAGTTGCTTTCTGCTCATGGCCAAGGCTGTGGTATAACAGTTTGAGAGCCTCCTTGCACACACTGTGCTTCAGTTTGGTAATTTAGGTTCTCTGCTGGAAAGCGGAAAACAAGATTTGAGCTTGGGGTTGAAACTACATTATCTTTAACATCTCTTCCAACCTAAAGCATTCTATGATTCCTTAAAGGCAGCAGAAAAGACTAAGCTTGTATTCCTTACTTGTGGTCACATAGTCAAAAGGATAGTCAAAAGGATCCATCACCTCAACCCTATGATATGGGCAGACCTGGAAAAGGCAAAGTGAAGAAATGTCCTGTGGAAGAAAGGATATTGTTTTCTCAGCCCTCAGACCAAATAGAGGTCAAAGACTCTGTGACCTCTATTTGGTCTGAGGGCTGAGAAAATAGACAGGTCAAATAGACAGGCTGTGGTAAACAAGAACCAAGATTTCAGGCAAGGCTTTCTCCTCAGTGCTTCTTCAGGGAAGCTCTCAGTTAAATTCACACAGAGTTCACTGAGTTTGGGTCAACCTTCTCACAATGCCCTGGTGTATTTTGGCCTTCGGTGAGACCTTGACTCTTTCCAGATACTGGTTATAGAGCCTAGGCTCCCATGTGTCTCAAGAGGACAGCGTCTCAAAAGTCATTTAAGGAATTGCATACAATTTTACATAAGGTAATCTTCTTTTAAATTTAACCTTCCATCTTGAGTGTACAGGGAAACAAACAACAAGACCCATATAAAACAATAAGATTCATATTGTATTTGATCAGGTAGGTTCTAGTAATGTATGTGTCACAGGGAATGGCTAGTTTTTCTCACTGATTTTAATTTAAAATGAAAAGAACGTAATTGTTATGTTGAAGGAAGAATTTTTCTCGTCTTTTCCTTTTTGTCTTTTCCTTTACATTTTGTATTTACCTTTTATGCTTTACATACTGAAGAAAAATATGTAACTGTAATATAAAACTAATCCTAGGGTTCAGCAAGGTGTTTTAGATAACAGCTTCTGGATAGTTTCAGGGAATATGGATTACAATTTGTGATGCAGGGTATACTGTCTCTTCTGAGTAGGAGGAAATTTTAAGTGACTAAAATTTAGCTAATCAATGCTGGCAAATGTTACTACGTTACTTGCCTCTGCCGGCTAGTTTTGAAGGATAAAGCCTTATATTATTATCACTATTTATGATATGTTAACAATATTCAGGTATGGCTTACAGACTTTAACTTTCAAAATTACTGAACTGCTGCAAATATGTGTCTTATTTGCTAATTTTATTAAAGCATAGAGCACAATGATTAAAATCCTACATCCCCACACCCTCTAAAAATGGGCTCAGTGTGCTCAATAAAGTTGGTGGGGTTTTTTTGGTACAGCCATTTTTACCTGAATTTATTATAAGGTTTGTTCAGGCTATTTTTTTCTGCTGTTGTTTATCTTTAATGAAAAATGGGAGTTATAAATAACTCTTATGAATCATGCAGTAACCTGCATATTTTCACTTCCTTTTCATGGATTCACTGCAGCTGCTTGCTCCACATTGGCAGCCTATCCTTTAATCTGCAGTCAATTACACTGATTAAATGTATTTTCATTGTTTCTCACCTGAGCTCGAAAAAGTGTTTCATAACACATTTGTAGGAGAATTTTGGTTTTGGTAACTCCCAATTTTTTTCAGACTTCTAGATTTATCTCACTGACATAAGATTGCCATTCATGAGCAACTCTCTTTTTTGACAGCTCCCCAACTCTTTCACAGGTGACTGCTACAGTAGTCCAACATACAGTTTTGGCAGTGCTCTTGAGTCTAATAGATTCTAGTTTCTGTGGCACTTGAACTCAGTCAAAGATGATGTCTCAGAAGAACACAGCAAAGAGAAAGAATCTTTTATTTCACAGAAGCTAGAAGACCATTTCTGTGATAATTTTCCCTTGGTCAAATATTTAATAATACATGAGTAAAACACAAGAATAGAACAAGAATAGAAGCTACTTTCTCTAGCAATGAAAAGGCTGCATCTTTCTGAAAGCACGCCTTTCATACATTGGAAGATTCCATGTGATAAGGCCCTGGAATGAAGTGGAGACTCAAGAAAGTTGGTCAATATTCAAAGATCACCTCCTACAAGGTAAAGAGAGTTCATCCAAAATAAATAAGACATCAGGAAAAAATGGCTCCTGACCAAATTCAAACACAAAATAGAAACATACAGAGGGTGGAAGCAAGGATGGGTAACCAGGGAGAAATACAGAAACATTGAATGAGCAGCCAGTGTTGAAGTTAGGAAAGCTGAAGTCCAAATGGAATAGCTTCTCCCCGGGGATGCCAAAGGCAACAAGGAGGACTTCTGTAAGTACATGGATGACGTAAAAGAAAAATAAAAAGTCTGTGGAATATGTGGGTCCATTGCTCAATGTGATGGGGGACCTGGTTTCACAGGTCCAGGGCATGGAAAAAGCTGAGTTTTTGATTGCTGTCTTTGCCAAAGTTTTTACTAACCAGACTGGCCTACAGGAATCTGAAGTCCCAGAGACCAAGGGGTCATTCCTTTGTCCAGGTCAAGAAGTACACAAACAAACTAGACATCCATGAAGAGTAGTGGGTTTTGTCTAACTAGTCTTCAGGAAGGGCTTTGACAGTGATGAGATCCTCACAGACAGGCTATGTGTAGCTCTTCATGTTACTCCATTTTTGTTTTTATTGAGAGATACAATTTAAGTAAATGCCATGTTAGTTGTGTTTTTGCATGAAACAGTGAATAAAACAAATATGTACAGTATGTTCTCAGCTATGTACAGAGCTGTTACAGATATCTTCGGTGTTTTATCTTCAGACTGTGCAAGTTGAGGAGACCTTGAGAGAGGGTTAGTGTAGGTTACCACTGCAATGGCTGAGGATGGACCTCAAGTAAAATTTTCAGTCTTCTATATTAGAAACTAATCACAGTTGTTTAAGTTACTAGTTCAAGAAGAAAACATAGTTGGACTGTGACTGAAAGCTGAAAAGCTATGCTTTTCAAAATTGAGAAAGGAACGAAAAGTTTTCAGGTCTAGTTTGGTGCTTGGGAGAAGAATTAGTATTGGGGAAGTGGAGTGATATTTTTTATCATCTGAAGATCCTTACTTCCCTTCCTTTGCTATAAAGGACCTTTATGCTGATGACCCTCATGCATGAACAGAACTCCTAGATGAGTCAGATTAAATAAATTTTATGAGTATTGCCAAAAAACCTCTCTAGATTGCCTGCTCTCCCCAGCTTCCTGAAATTGTAATTTCACTGTGATGCTAAGGCCTAATTGTAGCATTTTGTGTTGAAGTCATGTGCACACAGTTACTCTCTAAAGCTCTGTTGCTAGCTTTCCACAGTTACCAGAATGAGAAAGATGTAATAAGTGTTCCATGAATTCTTTTCTGGAAGTCCCTGGGACTAAATGTCAATTTTCTTACTTTTCTTCATAGCTGTACTTGATTCCACTTTTGCTGCATATGAAATCTTGATTGGAAAAGATGGAAGATGAAGTGGTCTTAACTGCTGCCTCTTATGTTTTTATCCATCCTCTGTAACAAAGAAGGCATATAGGATACCTGGTCTCTTTCTTTAAGGTTAACCCTCAAAATGACCTCATTGTAGTTAAATGTTTTTCTATTACATTTAGGTTTATTTGTATAGGAATAGAAGAGAGGAAAACCTTTTTTTTTTAAATAAATTTTTAAAATAAACATAGGAAAACTCTTTTGTGAAACTTGATAAACCTGTTAAAAGAAACAAAGAATTTGCTTTCTTCTAAGACTAAACAAAGGGCTTTCCTAGAATAAACAAATAATTTTATCATCAGAGCTATTTGCTTTCTTTGCCACATAATAGAGTCTATATATAAACTTAATTTAGTTTTAAAACTTTAATGAAATAGTATCCCAAATTTTAGAGAAAACTAACCTAAAAAAGTTGTCCTGTTGGGAAAACAGGAATACTTGACAACTTATGTCTTAAAAACAATAAAAACATGTTAACAGTGTAGTTTTAAACTGAAATAAGAAGACAGACAAAATAATTCATACTTTTATCTTCTGTTCAAAGATGCAGAACAAAGAGCAGTGGGATTTTCAGATCTATGCAATTATCTAAAGAAATGAAAAGTGTTAATCCTTTGCAGTTATTTTTCCGCAACTCTGGTCTCCTAAAGACCTTTTATTCTATCCTCATATACTCAGTTTAAGAAAGGTGAGCTTGAGGACACAAGAAGCATGCCTAAGGTTACAGTAAGCTGATGATGCATCACAGTCACAGCAAGTTGCCTTCTTAAATGGGTCTATTTCTCAGCTAAAACTGGGTAAATAGGAAAAATTATTTTCTTCTTGTCAGTATCTCATTTCAAGGTCAAAGAAAGAAAAATAAAACCAGCATGTCTGTAACTGAAGTAGCATATTGAGGTGTATTGAAGCATACCATACACAAACACTCAGGCCTGAAATATACTGCAGATATTTATTTATGTAAAAGATCATGCATTTGTTTCTTTAAAGGGGAATAATATTTGCTTTGCATTTGGTGAAGGTTAACCCTTCTGTTCAATAATTGGTTTTATATTTTTCATAATGCCTCATTTGTTTCTGGAGTTTCAGCAATTATACCCTGCTTTATATAGTCAATACAATAAAGCAGTCTGGAGTTTGTTCTTGAGTGAGTTTGAAATTTGAACTCAGAAATATACTACAAGGAAAACATTAATCATAACATTTTTCCAGGCAAAAAAAAAAATACTCTTCTTAATAAGAATCAATGGATTATTGTAATATATTCATTCACTGTCTTTCTGTCCACATAAATCCTACATATAACACTGTATCTGATCAAGTTTTGTAGAGTTTGATGAGAAATTTTGAAAGATTCTGATCCTGAGTTTACAGAACCTGACCCTGATCTGTACAGATGGCTTGGGATGGAAAAACTGGAAATGAAAGGAACAGGAAAGAAAGAAGTTCTGAGTTGTTACAGTGTGACTCTGATCTTATGTAACACGTGCACTTTTGTGTTATCTTTTTCTTCCTTTCCTTGTAATAGATGCTGTCTTCTGTTTTAGTGTTTTTCTCCCCCTACTCTCACTGTATGTTTGTATAATAGAAAATATATGCTGTTTGGAAACAAAATACTTCATTCCCTGCAGCTACTAACAATTTACTTTTCTCAGAGTTAGAATGCAAACATTCTATTTCTGTTATTCTTCACCTCAGATCATCCTGACAGTGCTTTACTCTGCTGGAAGGACATTTTGATGATAGGTGAAAGAAAACATAGCAAAGTATCCTTGTTCTGAGCTGATCTGACTGATGTGACTGTGTGACTTGAGCACCAGTCTTTTAGAGCCTGGCTGTTGGTCTCACAGCACTCACACATAGAGACTGAAGGTAAAGGACAGTATTTTGCTCACACAACCATACAACCTCCCTGACTCCTTTATACTTGAAAAATGTCAATGAGTACATACTGCCAATTAAATACTTCAAGCCCATTTGTGCACTGTCTCTCAGTTAAGGTTCATTTCTCATATATTAGAACAAAAGCTAACAAATGCAAATACATTAATCTACTATAAATAAATAACATTTCAATTAATTAAATAATAAGGATTAACTTCAGTGCCTCCTTCCAGTTCCTGTAAGATCATCCTTACCATATAAACACTCCATTAATAACATTTATTTTGGTGTCTGAAAACCTCTCAGTGTAAATATCTGGGGATTGTTCCAAGTCTTCAAGGTCTAGTACCACACAGAAGAAGAGAAGTTATTTAAAATCAGTTCAGAAGTTTCTGATTGAATGAAAAAAAAACAAACAAAACAAACAAAACCCAAAACCAGCAACCCCTAAATCTATTAAAGAACCTGCAATAAAAAATTAAGAAATAAAGTGATTGGTGCATGTTTTTGAAAGACACGTGTGTGAATATATTGTTAGAAAAAATTATATCAGCATATTTTTCTTATTTATTTCATAAGAGGGATTAGAAAGCATAAAGTGGCTGCATCATTTCCAAGTAATTCAGACTCTTAGAAAAGCCATGAATCACACAATTTAATTTACAAAGTCTGCAAATCCTGTCATTCTTTTACTTTATGCCAGATAATCCTATCCCCAGATACATGATTTTGCTTACTGTACATTTTGATTAAATAATTGAGAACAAGGAAAGAAATTTAACAGACACAGCAGATTCATTTGCTTTCTTCATTTAAGTACCTTTTACCTTTAGCCCTAGCTCAGTTTTTGCTGAAGATCAAATCAACAGAGAAGGAAAATTTAAAAGTTGTTGACAGTTTTAAAATTAAATAAGAAGAAAGAAATAGTGGTAGACTATCTCATCATCAATTCCCAGCACATTTTTGCACAGAGACGTGTACATTACTGTAATAACCATATCTTACAATTTGATACATTTGTAGATACCTTAGGAACCAGATAAGATTCTTTTCGGTTGCGGAGTTTTATGATGTTAAACTAATTTGGACTCAATCACTACTGACTCATAAGTATTTAATACTATAATAGCTGTTTCAGCACTGTTTTTCAAGTCATCTTGTTAGATGCTTTTAGAATCGGAAATAATATATTAAAACGTTTATTAAGGAAAATAATTACAGTTACGGAATTTCTCTAAATTGCCAGAGAGAAAACCACGTAGCTAGACCTCTAGGTTTGGAAAAAAGCCTTGCAGCAAGCATGATTACAAAATGCAAAAGTAATTGGTAAAGCACATTTCTGATTTCTGATTATATCAATTATAAAATACTTCCTTTATAATCCACCTAGCTTCTGTAGACTCCCATTTATTAAAGAAAGGTATGCTGCATTACTATTCTATCCAAAAGATTTATTTGGTGGAACTACTTGTGCCAACACTGTGAATGAGCAAACAGACGGTATTGAAAGGGATTGAAGAGAGATCTAAGTAATAATTTGAAGTCCATGGCAGTGGTTTTTCCGAGTGAAAAACCTTGGTATTGGCCTTAAGATTACTAAAATATGAGCAAAATAGCAGAAGTTTTACTTGCAGGTATATTTCACTTGTGCACTTCCATTTAGTTCTGTTTCTTACTTGTTTATTTTGATAGTCTTTATTACTTTAGCTGAAAGCAATCTGTATCATCACTGAAACAATTCAGGTTATAAGGACTTTACCACCCAGTTGATATCTTATCTTTAAGAAAAATTCAATAACCTCCTGCACAGGAAAAGGGCTTTTTCCTTTCTCCTAGTGACATACTTTTTGTATTAGGGAATTTGAATATGTGGATGAGAGGTTAATTAGACTATGTGAAATGAAGAATGCATTATGCTGTGTACAAATGAAACATAGTTCATTTGATTATTTTGTGCTTGACTTTCATACAGAAGATTTGTGGACCACAGCATTGACTACATTGTTAAAAGAGAAACTTGGACTTGGAGAAGTTGGACTTGCCTGACTTGGTGAAATGGTGTGCAGAGTGTAATCTGGAAAAAAAGTCTCATTAAAAGCCCAAGAAATGATCAAATGAACCAGCTGGGGGAGAAATGAGTTTCCAGCACAGAAATTAATTACTTTTTACTTTCGTGGTGCAATTCACTTGCTTAATCAGGTCATGTGTCATTTTTTGCTACTTAGAATTTCACACTTAGGCACAGGCCTGCTCCTACAGGTACCCTCTCCCATATGTCTGTTCTGCATATGCCTTCAGCATCCTAAAGCAAAAACATTGATGTGTTGGAATAAATCCAGTGGAAGGCCACCAAGATGATTGGGACTCGGAATGCACTGAGTAGAGGTAGTGACTGTGAGGACTGGGTTTATTCTAGAAGATAGACGGTATATTACTGCTGCTTTCAACTACCTTATGGAAAGATGTGAAGAATACATAGTCAGATTCTTTTGGGATGTGCACAGTTATAGATGAAAGACCCAAGTACAATTTACTGAGGGAAGTTTTGATTCTGTATTAGGAAAACAGTGTTCAGCATGAGAACAAACACTGTAAATAGTTGTCCAGAGCAGATCTGGAATCTCCACATGCAGAGGTATTCCAAATTCCACTCAAACTGAGTAATCTGAAGTGTGTTGAGCCAGATAGCCCACACAGGCCCCTTCCAATCCAAATTACTCTATGATGCTACGTTTGTGCACTTGAAGTGTGCTGTCTAAGTTTACAGAGTAGGCTGTTGTGCATCACGACTCATTTGATATGTTTCAGGCATCTCTAATAAGAATCAGTCACTCAAAGCATTAACTGTAGTGTAGTGGCTATAAAACGTTACTATTATGAAAGTAGTCTTCTAAAATTTATTCACATTAATCATGTTGGTGGAATCAGCATGATCATTGTAAAATGACACAGAATGTGATAATAGACTTCAAACATGCTCCTCTATCTTTTGAACGTCAATATTCTTTAAGCTCTTTTGTCAGCTTTTCTTTCAAAATGCTAACAGGGATTCTTCTTCAGTAGTCAAATTTGACTAAAAAATTTGAAACACTCTTTGCTCAACAATTTATTGATTATAATTGTCATTGTGAGTATGGAAGGGTGTTGCTTCATGACCTCAGCCAAAGGAGTTTCTAACTTTCTTGAAAAATGAACAGTCTCTAGTTAAAAGGCATAAACCCCCTCCACCTGAACTGATAACATCAAGGTTGCACTGTCTATTTTTTTACCTTCAATCACAAAAAGAGGTGGGGTTTCCTTGACTTCTCCCAATCCATGCCCTAGTTTCAAAGGATTATGAGAGATGCCCCAATCTGAACAACTGCTAGATGAGTATGTCCTAGTATATCTTCCAAGCCAGTGTTTACAAATTTATTCATCCTTAATTTATAGCAGCCACACTGCTTTCGACTTAGTGAATAGCTAAGATGCTAAGCTACTTATAAGGATAGCATTTGCTTACTGACATTAATCTTTCATAAGCTCCAATGGAGATTTCAGTTATGCGGTTTCTGTTACTGGAAATGGTTATGGATCATGAGACACTACAACAATTAATAGATTCTCATGCTCCAAATTAAAAAAAAAAACCCACAAAAAACCATNACAAACAAACAAACAAACAAACAAAAAATCTAGATGGCATGGAAAACAGCAATTGAGAGCTTGCTTTTTTTTTCCCCCCAGCAAAAAACCTCTCTGATGGATGGATACCAGCTTGTTTCCTTCTGAGTTTTTTTGCCTTTTTGAATTGAGCCAGTGTCATCTTAGAAATTCAGTATTAGACTGTTTCCTCCCACCCACACAATTAGCAGAGCTGTCTTCAATGCATAAAATGTCAACATGGCCTCAAACTCTGTCAGTGTGCACAACTGTAAAACAGGTGCAGTAAACTCTTTATTCTCTCCCTGATGCTTAGAAAGTTTTAATCTTTCTTCTGGTCTCTGAAGATTTGATGTTGTTGAAAAGGGCTGAAGAACACGCTGCTGATGATATAATCAGGTATATAATGCCTTAAGATGCTCAGCTTGAAAGTTTCAGTCTCTTATCTCTCACAGAAATGTAGAGTTCGAAGTTACCTCCAGCATTTTTGAATCCAGTAACTTCTTCACAGGCAACCATTTAATCCAATACCTTTCACCAAGTTTACAAGATTGCTTAAAAGAAGCTGAAAATCTGCTTCTAATTTGAAAACTGGTTTTGAATTTCAATTCCAGTATGTGAAAGATTTCTTCAATTTTTTCAACACTGAAAGAAATGTATGCTTGGATTTCTGAACATCTTATGTGAATGCCTCCCTTAGCTGATATTTTCCCTAACATANTTAAAAAAAAAAAAAAATCAAAGAGTTCCATGAGGTTTTTGCTATAGTAACTAATTTTCCAACTTCAAATTCTACCTATGAATTGCTGTCTTCTCAAGTTCAATGAGTAATTTCTCCTGTGGCAACATGTCACCTGCTTCACTGAAATCCAGACATGTTTCATCTACTACATTTCACTACTCTGAAAAGTAGGTGTCAAAGAAGGATTTATAGCTCACAATCTATGCCGTGTACCATCTACCCCTTTTAGCGTTTTCCTTCATGTCTCTAATTATTCTTTCCTTCCAAATACCTTCTAAAGCTTCGTATAACTTTAGGGCCTGCTTCATTACTGTCCAGTAACTGTCCATCATTTTATTAGCTGTGCCTGCTGTTCCTTGATTACCTGGAAATATGTCTGTAACTTTATGCCTTTATTAAAAAATGTTGCCATTGCAACTGCAATTTCATTTGCAGTTTCTTCAGGAGACAATGTTTCATCCCTGACTGAATGAAGTTGCTTGATTTCACTGTCATTTCAGATATGAATCTTTTAATTTTCTACTCTCATCTTCTCTTTGATACTAAATTCAATATTGTTGCCCATATTGAAAACTGAAGTTTTCATTTGATTTTTAGAACATTCCACAAACAATTTAAATCTATATTCTACCCTTCAAAGTATAAATGTCTTTTTCTTTCCCTTTCCTTTTTTTTTCTTGTTGTTCTATTTCCTGAGCAGAAGGCTGAAAGTTATTATTCCTAAAACATGCTGTGTATTGTTAGCATAAACTAAGTGGAACAGGAATAACTTTCGGAATAATTCAGAGTACATATTGAAAAACACATATGAGAAATCTGAAGTCAATTTAAAAGCAAGAAAAGCTGTAAAATATAAGGATTTTCGGTATGGGATCATTAGGTGTTGATTTCATGTTTTCTATCTTATTTGCTAGGTTAAGCTTAAAAAAGAAATAATGAACTACACATGCTGAATTTATTATTTTTGAAAATAACTGTCTTCATCCATTATCAATTTAATTCATAACAAATCACAATAGAGTGATTAATCTTCATTAGTGAGTAATTTCATTATTTAAGAAAAACCCCTAACTTTTTAACTGTTTGGAAAAGTGGAATGACTTTTTATGTAGGGGCAGTCAGCTGCCGTGAATAGCTAGTCATATTGGCTTTATCCATTCTAGTATACTACTCAAGAAATGTTTGCTAACAGTCACAGAATCATGGCATTTCAGAATCATGGAACAGTTGAGCTTGAAAGGTGCCTCTTGAGGTCACCTAGTCCTATCCCCTTCTCAGAGCAAGGTCAGCTGGAATAAGCTTGTCAGTGTCATGCCCAATCATATTTTTAACATCCTTTAGAAAGAGACTCCATAAATTTTATGGGCAGTCTCTTCCAGTGTTTGACCACTGTCAGCAAAAAAAAAAAAAGAAAAAAAAGGTTATGTTCAGGTGGAATTACCTGTATTTTAATTTGTATCCATTTCCTGTTCTCTTATCACTTTGGACCTTGGAGAGGAGTCTTCATCTTCTTTATTCCCTGCCCTCATCAGATGTTTGTACACTTTGATAAGAGCCACTTGAATCTGCTCTTTTCAAAACTGAACAACCTTAACTCCCTCAGCCTCTCTTCTGTGTCAGATACTCCAGCCCTTTAGAGAATCTTTATGGCCCATTTTTTTGTCCCTTTGCTGAATTTGTTCCAGTAATTCTGTATCTTTCTCATACTGTGGACTTTAAAACTGGACATAACACTCCAGATTTGTCTCACCTGTGCTGAGCAGAGAGGAAGTATCACCTGTCTCAACCTGCTGAGGATATTTCTCCTAAGGTAGCCTGGAATGCTGTTGGCCTTCTTTGCTGCAAGGTGCACCACTGTGTCATTGACAGTTTTTCCACCTGTTTGTCCTGGACAGTTTGTCCAGGACCATTTCTGCAGAGCCACTTTGCAGCTGGTCATTCCCCACCAAGTGCTGGTGTGGGGTTATTCATCCCCAGGTTCCATATTTGTCTTTGTTTACCTGCATTAGGTCTTCTGCCCAGTTCTCCAGTACAACCCTATGGCTGCCGAACACCCCTCCCAGTTTTACATCATCTGCAAATTTCCTGATGGTGCATTGTATTATTGGAGTCAGTGTCAACCCTTGGAATATTGTACTCTCTAGAGGACTTCACAGTGATCTATTGGTTGTAGCACAAGAGCCAGTTGTCAGTGTACCTCACCATCCATACATCATTCAGTTTGAATGTTATGAGATATAGCCTTGAAAACCACAGATTACACAGAGAAATTGTAAAGAAAGGATTTAGTGAAACTAGACAGACTGGGATGACCGAGCATAAGGCTCATTTTACCCACAACCAGCCTCTTTCATACCACTTTCTCTCTACATCCCTTTAGTTCCTCTCTGATTCTCTTTTCCCTACACATCACAGCATGTGTCTGTATAACTCTACTGATGCCCACAACCCACCCAGCCTGGGTCTGCCCTGGTTTACAGCCTTATCAGTTGCAAAATCCAGGTTGATCTTTCTGGAAGTAGTGCCTGTAATTTCTGGATAGGTCGTCAGTGAGTGTGACTGGTGAGGTTTGTCTCTTTTCATTGTCTCCATGTGTGTTTTGCCACATCTCTGTCTGGTATAATTTGTTTCTTCTTTCTCTATTTTCCTTTAGTTTTCCAATTGACAAGATCGTCAACCAGATAACCTTACTGGAATAAACATTCTCACACTCCCACATGCCCTCATCAATTACCATGACTGACTAGGTTTAGTTGTTATCACTGCCTCCCCTATCATTTGTCAGTTAGGTGTCTCTGTATGTTGCTGTTTATGGCTTCCTCCTTCTCTTATTATCCCTTTTATTTATAGTGAAAATGTCCTTGAATAGATACCCTTAAAGGAGCGGAAACATTCCTTTGTAATAATGTTTCATAACGGACTTCTTCATGTTTGATTGCTCAAATATGCCCTAATCTGATCCGCCTCCATCAAGGAATTTTCCAGTGTCACAGGGGCCTGAGATTCATGAAGGCTGGTCAATACCACTAAAGACTGGTATAAGGATAGCATCAGCTACCTCATTTATCTCCATATCTTTTGCCACCCTGACTCCTAACCTACTTTTTTTGTTGTTGTTGTTGTTGATACATATGTAGAGGCCCTTTTTTGTTTCCCTTCACATGCCTTGCCCTATAAAATCCAGGGGGGTTTGTCTTTCCTATCTGCAATCTTGCATGTTTTCAAAGTGTCACTACTTTCCTCCAAGGTCCCTGCTTCCCCTTCTTGTACATTTCATGTCTACATTAGAGTTTTGTGAGCATTTCCTTGTACTTTATAATTTTAGCTCTTGCTCTCTGAGATGAACCATTCTTGACTTTGGAGGAGGTGATTCTTGATCTTTTTAGAACCCAGGTCTCAATAACCTGCCCTAGAAGCCTAGAGGTCCTATGAGTCCGCTTCCTCAGCATCTGTGATGGGTTGACATGTGCCACAGAGGTTTCTCAACAAGAAGTTTGCATGCCGCCATCCTGTCTGGTGAGGCAAACGTTGGAACAGGTAATTTCATACTGCTTGGCCTCTGTGACACAGAACTGTCCCAGGCACATTCAGGTTACTGGAATTGGCATAGCAATGGCATCTGAATCACCTGCTTTTCTTATTTCTGGATTGTTAGCTGTCTTTGACCTTAGATTTCTGCACTGCTGCTCACTTTTCCATTAATTCTCAGAAATCTGTTTCTGGTTCATTTGATAGATTTCATAAACCAAAAACGCACTTCTATCTGGAGACATGGACTATGACTATACTGGTAACTAAAGAAAACTATGGGGTGATTATGTTTGTTCCTCTCCAAGGGCACCTGTTGGAGACCATCTGATACCTCTTGTGCCAAGGGCTGGCTACTGTAAACACAGCAGCTGCATCCACGCTGCATTGCACTCAGCCCTCTGGGCCTGATGCTGTAACTCCTTGGCCCTATCGTGTGGTTACCAGTTCCTGTGCTTTTTCAACTGAATGTGTCTGAAACAATTTGGTGGCTGAACTTCAGCCAGGCAGAGGAGTGTTTTTACAGCAATCCAAACCTTGGAAGTTACATGAGAGAAAAGCCAAAATCCTTGGGGGTGAAAAGCCCCAGGTGGTAAATGACTACTCAGAGTGAAAGTAGCCAAATTGTGCAGATCAATTCTGGTTTTTGGGGTGGTGCCCAAAACAATCTTTCAGACCTCTGTTCAGGCATTGTTGTAGAGAGTGCTAACTGGAGCAGTCTAAACAAATGCAGCAAGTGGACTGCCAGGGGCTCAATTTGTGAACTTGATTCCTGCTCTCTTTTTCTCATTGGTTTCAACATACTCACAGAATTCCAGATGAATGCATGGAGGTTATTTGCCATCTGTATTTAGCTTACTCAACACTACACTTAAATCTTCTTCCTGGACATGAAGTCTAGGTCTGACAGTAGAAATATAATGAGAGAAAAATGTAAGATGATGCTTTAAATGAGATAAATTTGATAATGAGTTTTTGATGTGGGGCACATAGAAATAGGACAGAGACGTCTGTCCTCCAATTTTTAATCAAGACTAGCTAAGAGGGTAGCTAGCTTCTAAAAGTGAGTAGCTAAAATTGTAGCTTCAGAACTCACAAGTCAGAAAATATTATGTAAGATAAAGAATTTTTTTTCTTTTGAATCTGAGGAGGGGATTAAAATGTCTTTCTCCTGAACAGAGCAGCAGTGAAAATTGACTCCCTCAAGGATTACATTTACCTAGATTTTTTTCTGGTTTCTCTGATTTGCTTTTATTTTTACACCAACCTCCTTTATTCTTGTCTCTGTTTTACAAGGCTGCATCAATTCTATGCTATTTCTCATTCTTTTCTTAGGGAAATAAGAGCTCACCTATGAAGATCTGTGCTTCATTCAGGGTAATACTGAGTTTCCTAAAACATGTTCTTGCAAATGCTTCTGGAGACAGCACTAGAATCCAGATAGTCAACTTTTATGTGATGATGACTTGATCATGGAAGAAGTAGGTTTTTTATGGATTTTCCCGTTCCTAATATGTGTTTATAGTACTCTGTTGTTGTCTGTGCCTTCAAGAAATTATTGATTTCCTCCAACAGTTGTCTCTATAATAACATATTTGATCTGCTCTTCCATTTCTTCTCTTTACTTCCTGCAGTCTTTCTATACAATCCATTCCCTCATTTTTCATTTAAAGGGAAAGTATTTTGCCACTTATCTGGGTATATTTTATTTGTCTCATAGACCCAACCTATATATATATTTGATAAACATAATTATATTTTTATAAAGAAAATATGTCTTTATTTTATAAAGAAAATATATCTTTCTGCATTTTCTATGTATAAGATATGTATATTCTATATACTCTAATATTTCTATATTTTCATTCATTATCCAAGTATCAAAAATAGCAATTTTATTAAGATGTGAGTTCCCACTATATCGTGCTACACTGGTTTCAATGAGATGAAAATCTCTTCATTGAAAGCAAACTAAAACCAGATTTTCAGAGCAATATTTTTATGAGATGGCTTATGAAAAACTTGGAGAGTTATTTTTGTGATTTAAATGGGTTTATAAATAAAGCCACCTATCTTTTTAGCTCTGTATCTTCTCCCCACTGTGAAGCCTGAGGCAAAAATAGCTTAAAAAATCCTCTCTATGTCTCATCTGTTTCATGTTAAATGACTTCATGCTCTGCACATTAAGATGCTCAGTTTCCTTTTCCTTTTCCTGATAACAGCTCTTAAAAGACTTCTAATTAATGTTGCCTGGTCTGGGCAAATGTACATGGAGTTACTGTCCTTGCTCTTATCCAGAACTCATGCCATAAAACAAGTCAAATAAAAAAATGATGAAAGAAAAGTATGTAAGAGTTGCTGAGGAAAGGATGGCTTTCATTCTTTGAAGTCACTCACATAGATGCCATTTCTAAACGTCGATTAAAATTTATTTCATATAGATTTGCACGTGGATCAGAGCAAGACTGAGTAACTTACTTTATTGTATTCTGATAGTTTTATCTAACCATCCATGAAACGTGGATTTATGCCCTGAAATAGATGATTCTTTATGATTCTTTCTTGATAATGATTTCTAGTGACTAGAACACCAGTCACAGTTTAGCCATTTTTAAAACACTTTGATATTGCTTGTTAATCTTTGAAAATGGTCCTCATAGAGCAAAATAACAGTAAATTAATGACAGGAATGACAGTGAGAGAATGTTTAATCTGTCTATCTGAGCACTGTATAGACAGGGAGAGACAAATTCAAAGTTTTGTGTATAACTGTAGTGCATAACAAATATTTGTAAACTTTACCAAAGTATATGTTATAACCCAACACAGTATCTTAGAATAGCATCTGTATTTTTCTGGTACTGGTGTCCTGGATACCTGTGATTAGGTTTTTTCCCCCTCAGCCTTCTGTTATTAAACTGATGCACATATAAGAATAAATAAAATAAGACTTGTAAGTCAGACTTTTTGTAGAACATGTTCTTTTTTTGCCTGTGATATGTTTTGATTATATTGCCTCTCAGCTCTGCATGAAAGCCCTAGAATACTTACAGAAGTTTCCTTAACTTCAGTGGAAATTAAGCAGGTGTTTCAGACTAATCACTTGCCGCAATGCTTTGTGGAATGGGATTTTAATCAGCAACTGTAAGATATATTTTCTTTCTAGAAGTATAGATTTCTTTCAATGTAATTGAGAGGGTGAGCCAGTTAACTAGGCTAATTTAGTGGCATATGTCTGACCAGTCCTAGTTTTATTAGGCACCTTTTAGAAGTGATATCCATTAACTACAAAACTAATAGCCTGATTCTGAAAGCATTTAATTTATAGAGAAGAAATACTTACTCCGTATTCCCACTGGCGTACAACTCACCAGACTAAATGCAGGTATTTGTACATTCAGATCTTTGTTTAGCCCATTGTTACTGGCATCTGTTCACTATTGTTCTACATAGTACTCTTAGCCTGCAGTGCATTATTTAGTCACAATTTACGTCAGGTTTTTAACACCTTCATTTCTAAGGACTGGTCCTTGAACTCTCTGCAATAATGGTGACAATTCTTTGAGCTGTAGAAGCTGATGGTAATATCTAAGAGCTGCTTACAAGCAATAAATACACAGAATGATGAGCTTCAGCTGCAGCTTAATTCCTCTCAACATACCTTTAATGCAGATATATAGGTGTTTATGCCTAAGAAGCTGAGTCTGTTACAGGACCACTAATGTTGAACAATTGTACTGGGGAGGGAGGCATGATTCACACAGCATCTTCAGCTGGGTTTTCCTACTTCCTGGTCATTAGTTGAAAATTATCTCTACAATTTGATGCCAACAGAAAAATTGCATTTAAATTTTATATTTCCAAAACTGTTAGGCAACAGTTTTCCCTTGAACTGTTATGCTCTCTAGCTATATGTACATCTTACTCTGCAGATGTGTTTCTTGAAGGAGCACTTTACTGCTTTGCTTTATGTTTTACCTGGGGGAAATAGAGCTAAAATGAGGGTATTGCATGCATTTTAAAACTGGTATACTCCTGTGAAATTGGAGTAAGTTTCTCATAATTTCTTAAGGGATTTAATGAAAGATCTATTGCTTCCAAATTTCAGAGTCCTGTTTTTAATTCTTTCAGTGACAAAGCTGATAAATTACAATAAATTATCTGCCCCTCCTTTTCTTTTCTTAAGTGGAAAAGTATATTTTTGTGTTTGGCAACTACTAAATGTAAATGTAGGTGTTATGACTTTTTATAAAGAGAAAACACTATTCAACTGCAACTCTACTGAAACTGGGTATTACTGTTGGAAATGATATATTATACTGGGGGTCAGATGAGATATGCACAGGTCTTTCTTGATTGCTACATTTATGAAGCTTCACAAAAAAGATAGGCAAACTGTCTTTGCCCAAAGTTGTGCTATATGTAATCTCTGTGCAATGAATATAATATTTCATAAAGCTGCACATCCTGAGACCAAAAATTCAGGATGAAAAAACAGTTCACAGATCAAAGTTCAAATCACAGTGACTAGTGTGTACTAAACATTAAATATGCCTCATCTGCTGGGTTTTTTATTTTTAAATAAAAATATTTTCAATATTATAAACATTACCTAATCAATCTTTGCATGAAACCAATTAAGCAGATAATACAACCAAATTAATTTTAACTGTTCTTTGCATTCAGATTACTTTTTGATGTTATCAGCAGATGGAAGGGGAAAAAAACACCTATAGCGAGGGTCCTTAAAGCTGTTTTATACAACAGGGCATGTGTCCTGGCTGGGGTTTGACTCTAATGTCTTATGTTCCTCTTTCACTCTATCATGTGGTTCTTTTCCATTTTTTTCTGCTGTTGATATCTTTCTTGGTATACTACTGCTTCTCTGTGATTGGAGATGGAAGCTGCATCAGCTGCAGGGAATATTTCCACTCAAAACCTGAGGTTTTCCTTGTACTTTTTTCTCCCTTTTTCAGAGAAGTCTTTAGTCCCAGAAGCTTTACTCAGTGAGTCTTATTGCAATTAACACCGGTGATGATTCTGTTTATTGTTGACTACAGTGAGAGGGCCATTAACGCCTAAGAACATTTTTGGCTCATCAACCAAAATGGACACAGAAGATGTTACAAAACTCTATTATTTCCACTAGGCTGATCTCTGTGAAAATGACCATTTAATAAATATTAGTCCTTTCAGTTAGTAAGTCAAAGAAACCTACAAAACCCTTTAGTCCTTGAAAGATAACTGTACAATCTATAGCTTTCTCAATTTCAATAATACCCTTGTAAGCACTTTGTTTTGAACTGTATTCTGTAGACTGTTCTTGAGTAGAAAAGCCCAAACCAGAACTTGGTATAAACATTTAATTTTGGCAGAAGAGTGTGATTAGATCTAAACCCAGGATTTTGTCAGCCAAGACACTTATTGTTTTCTGTCACTGTGTTTGGATCATGCTAAGTAAAATTAAACTGATGAGCAAATGCTGTTTAAATGGTTTGGCTAGCAAAGGGAGCAGCTGCTGCTTCTGACTTATGATGTATCCGTAGTCCACACAGCTATAAAACTGTTCTCCATATTATTTCCTAGGATGGCATGCATGGGAAATATTTATTTGTTTTAGTAAACCCAAGACAAATTTGTCTAAGTGTTATAAGTTAGAGCCAAAATGCCCAAGCGTTTAGCCATTTGCTTATGGGTTCTTCCAAACTCCAATTGCTCTTTTATTAAGAAAATAAACAAACAAATAAATACATTGCCCCCTCTTGTGAAACTATATGAAAAACTTTACTCCTGGTTACTGTTAAGAAAACTCTAGTCTAATCAGGTTTTACTCTAGGCTTATTATCTTGGAATTTGAGCACTTGCAGCATTCAAAATTATGAGAAAACTGTGGAAGAGAAACAAAAGATACAATGAATGTGAACTACAGGGCCTCAGAAGCATGGTCTAAATAAATAACAGAAAAAAAGTTTGAAGTTCAGAAAACATCCTATTGTTGAGACTTATTAAACTGAGTAATTAGTTCCTCAAGAATGACAAAAAATATTCAAATACCTGAAAATGGAACAGAAATACATGGAACAATATCTTGCACTAGCATTAGGATTTGAAGGGTATTCCAATGCTTTGTGAAGCATGCACCCTGTAAATAAATGTATTTCTTATCTACATAATTATTATCACCTTGTTTCATCAAAGCAGAGGAGGTCTAAAAATACAGTGTGGTTATTATTGCCTCAACTGAACTAAGGACTTTTTTTCCCTATTTATATGAGAAATTCATACCCCAGACCTCTCATTTTCAAGTACTGTAAATCAGTTTGAGATCAGTAATAAAAAACATACTGAGTACAGTGCAACACGAGACCAGATTTCCAACCCAAGTTGAGGAATCTCAGTCTCTGCAGGTTTTTAAGATTTAGATAAACAAATTATGGTTTGATCTAGTGATGGTGATAGTCCATAAATTTCTATGGTCCTTATACTCATAAAAGTTGTTCTAAATCAACACCAGATTAACTTAGCTGTTCCTCTCTGATTTTCTGGGAAGGTGAAGAAGGCAATGTCAGCCTTTATCACCCAATTTGAGATGTGTGAGATAAAGACCGAAGTTTATCAATCTTTCTGCAAAGTGAATGGAGAATGAAATGGTTCAGAACACCCTGGTCAGGCTTGGGTTTTTATTGTCCTGTATGAAATCTATGTCTTGCCATAGCTCTCTCTGTAGGTGGCCAATGAAGCCAGGGCTGCTAATTTAGGCACACAAAATAGATTTCATCTGATTGAATGTAGATAACCATATCTGGTCTAGGCATCCTGAGCTCTCTTTGTAGTCGGTGGAGAAATAAAGTAATTTTAAGGTTGTGTTTTATCTTTTCCTCTCTCATCTATGAAAGCAGGGTACCATGGCCCTCACACCATAATCCGATAAAAGTTTTCTGAGGACTTAATCTCTAACAGATCCATGCCCTAGCACACACTAAATAGAGAAGCTGGCATATGGCATGAGACACAGATGGATCAGCTCAGCATCATCTGTAGTCTATAGCAGTTTGAGCTATGGCCTACAGTAGCCTAAGCACACATTTGTAGACAGATTTTTTTGTGGACTGCTTAGATTTACTCTTGGAAAAAAGAAAAAATACCATAAAATAAAAAAATAATCAGGTATTGAAAGGGTCAACCCTAAAGTCGTAGGTATGACATTATCCTCGTATTGTAAGTTTTCGAGAGATTACATTTGCTTCATTATCCAGAATAATATACAGAAAATGGCAGCCTAATTTAGCTTTACGCATGTTAGATGCGTCAGTGCAACATTTCAGAAAGTGACATGAGCAGGTGTGAATTCTTGAATATAAAGGAGAAAGTCAAAAATGGGAGAGATGGTAGGAAGTGCATTGCTGAGAAATATGGTTATTTCACAGTTCTGTGACGTGATTCTGAAAAACCAAGTACGCAAATCATACTGTGCTGTCTAGTGCCTAAAACAGGCAAACAGACTCAGAGAAAGAACTAGCTTGCATGCTCAGCTGCAAAGCCTTTAGTCCACATTGTCGTATAGCATAGACATGACAGTAGGAAACTAGTCAGGAAATATTATGGCTTGCAATATCCAGATTTCAATAATAATTTTTAACTATCTTTCTATGTCAAAATATTCTGATGTGCCTTGAGAAGTGATAAATACAAGGGATAAAATGCAATAAAAGTTATCCCCTGATGGAGTGAGAATAGGAACACCCTGTTAGAACAGCAAATCTTCTCTTTCTCATTTATTTCTTTCTTTTAAAGACTTTTGCAATCTTCATGAACGGTGATAGCAACTGAGTGCAGGTAGCCTTGAGAAAGAAAAGTTCAGCAATAGGAAAGTATAAAGGAACACTGATGTCAGTATCTAGGCAATAGGCAGAAGATCATTTGTAGATAGGCAGCCAGTTTTTAAAACAGTTAAACTCTTTATGTCACTGCGAGGTTGTTATACATTTCCAGTCTGTTCTGCTCCAAGGAATGCAGAGTGAATTTAAAAGCAAACGAAATAAAGATATTCTTAACAAGTTCTCTTACTCCTAGTCAGTAGAATTTTCCTCTCAAATCCCTTGCAAATCTATTGCTATTTAAACTACAGAAGCTAGAACACATGTATTTTCCTTTTTTCTGTTTGTACATGCATGTCACTTGTAGCATTAACAGCAAAAATATTTTCTGTCTTTTTCAATAGAGGACAGCAAATATATAATGGGTTTCCAGACCAGGTTAAGAATGTGTAAAAAACTAAATGCTTCCAGTCAGTCACATTACTGCAGTTGGAACAAAAATCTAGTCTCTGCTTGGCTTGGATACTTAATTTAGTGTATTTTAACCCCTAAATTTAACCCCTAATGACATTTTGATCTCTAAAATCTGAAGTTATCCTCAGATGAATATTATCTGCTTTATAATTGGAAATAATCAGCTCTTCAGCTGCAGGCAATATGTGTCCTATTCAGCAAATCTGTTGCGTGATTCACGGTTCAGCACAAAGAAGCTATTCTCTTACTTATGAATACTATCTTCTCTCCAAACTTTACATTTCTTATTCAGGCAAAAATTCTATTGGTCTTAATTGAGTACAAGGGATTAGGATCTCCAGGTAGAGTCATGAAAAAAAAAAAGAACTACTGTATAAAATTTTATTTAAAGGAATGTTACTGCTTTCTAACTGAAAATAATTATTACACAGTTTATACATGCCTTCCTAGGGCTTCCAAGGAATTATAGGGGCCCCATGGAATTAGAGAACCCAAGATATGCCATATGCTGTGAGCAGATCTTCATCCTTCTGCACTGCCACTTCAGATCTTACACAAAATTAATAACCATGGACAAACACTTTCTCCAGATAATAAACACAGAGAAATTCCTCTGAAAATCTGTCAAATGTTCAGGAGGAGACAGTCAATCTGTAATTTTTTAAATTTTTTTTTTGTTTATGAGTATGGAACAGGCTTCCTAGGAAAGTTGCATATAATGCAGTCCTTTCCCATTACAGACTCTTAGAAACTATGCACTCCTCATATTCCATGCAGAAAAATTTTATCATGCTTCTGGAGATAGGTGCTGGTGTGAATAAAATGGGATTTGTTGCTGAGCATGTGGACTCTCTTGCTGCAAATGTTAGACAATCGGACTAACTATAAGTAGGCTTGTGACAGGAAAAACTATTCCACCTACGGCTTCAAGAGTTGGATAAAATAATTTGCAGTGTCACAACACAGAGACTCAAGCACCAAAGTAGCTACTCCTGTGTCTTGCTGGAAGGAATGTAAGCTTTTCATGATAGCTGAAAACAAGGGTTTTTCTGATTCCTACTCCTTGAATATAGAAGCCAAGATTATTCCAGGAGAAACCAAAGCTTATGTTACTATGAAAAGTTGAGGAAGAACCTGAGTAACTTCATCTCTAAGGTAGCTGTTGATTAACATTGCCTTTAGATCCCCCCCTTACTGCAATTTCCTTTCTTAGCATTATTTATTATCTAACCAAATAAATGCCTCAGCTAAATTTATGTCCTTCCCCAGCTAAAGAATTCCTGAGGGAATCCCTTTAAGAGAGTATCATCAGTATCAGAGATATTTGCTTTTGCAGGCTTTTCTTTGCCATTAATTATTTCCATGTGTGATTATAATATAGCTTCTGTTTGAGAAAGGCAAGGTGTCAAGTAGACAGCTGAATATCAGGTTGGATTTCTGCAGAACTGAATTACGTGAGATTGACAAGTAAAACTGCTTGCTTAGTACTAAATAATCAATACAATTTACTCTAATATACTTTCTGTAGTTAAACCCACTGTTATCACTCAACTTGCCATCACCATTCCATCTTGTATTGATTCCACAGGGGAATTCTAGTGGTGGTGATATGTGACCTTACTAGAATCTGTATTTCTTCTTATCCTACTGTTTGAATTAATAAGCAGCAAACATCATAGATTGTAAAATAATGTGTAACTATGAATTATTTCAAATTTTTCTAAACAAATTTTCAAAAAAAGAAAACTATTACCTAATGAGCTTTCTATAGTTTATACTGTCTTATTTCTGAATGAAGAGTAAATATCAGAATTCTTGGGCTCTTGACAGACTTACTGGGTAGTCACAGAGAGTGCTACACTTTTTTTAATGTCAGTAAATCATGGCTAATATTTATGGTACCTTAGTGAAATACTCACAGTACAGACTGAAGACATACAGAACATGCCTGAGTTAATTTAAGGAATTATTATCTGCATTGGTATTCTTCAAGGGCAATAAGAAAACAAGCTGTGCAATGTAGTCTCCCACATATTTACTTTTGTGATTTCCTTACACTATTTCAAAAATTATGTCCTCATACTATGTCGTCAAAAATATGTCAAAATTTTGGCAAAACAATGGATAAGGTGTTGGTACTTGCTGATATATCTTGACCAGCTGAAAAAAACCCCAAAACCAATTAAACAAAACCCCTAAACTCACAGAAAACAAGCTTTAGAGATGATTAATAATGCATTTTAAAGAATCACAGAATGACTTGGGTTGGAGGGAACATTAAAGATCATCTAGTTCCAAGCCCCCCTGCCATGGACAGGATTTGATATAATTGACTATAGCCGGCTTTTGAATCACATGCAATTAATTTCCATGTTTTGATCCAGTATCAGGTGAGGCTTGGTCATGAAATTATTTGAGTTTTCGCTTAAGATTTGAATCTGTCTTATATACATTTTCCTTATGTCTTCTATACATTTACCAAAACTAGCAAGTAATTTAATCTCTGGGATAAATTGTTTATGAATAAATACATGAAAAGATAAGAAAGAAGCAACTCTGCATATATATGCAAAGAAATATCCCTTTACATAACAGGAATTTGTTGTGTTAGAATCTGCTTTTAGAAGAGTGTCTGAACAAATATGATTGGATGGGGTTGAGACTAAGACACTGGATTAAGAGATCAGTTTTCAACTTCTGGCTATGTAACACATTTCCTGATACCTCAGGCACACCACCTCGCCCTACCATATCACATTCCCCTGCCTTTTTTTTTTTTTTTGATATTATTATATGAATCTATTTTACTGACAAATAACACATGGGACAATGATCATAAAATTTGCTAGCCAAAAACATGCCACTGAAGCAATTTTTCAAATGAAGCCGACAAAGATGTATGACCTCGTTATTCACAAGCAAAATTTTATATATATATATACATGCAAATGCAATTGATATCTGTAAAAGTGATGGAGAAAATTAAAATCTGCCATACAGAGCCAAGAAAATTTCTTCCAGCTGTTTATTTATGACACTCGTATTTCTTCAGTCAGAAAATAATCTGGGTATTTTCTATTTAGGAACCAATTTCATTATTAAAATTCCTTGGGCTGATAATTTCCTGCTGTCATCTTAAAGAGGTTCCATCCTTTCCTCAACAATTTTATAAGTCCCATGGACTCAAAGAAAGAGGTAAAAACTGCATCAAGCTAGTACTCCAAATATGTATTTTGGACAGTTAACGCATGGCAAAAATTGATATAGTTTCACTACCATTATATGGGATACATTTTCAGATAATCATGGCACTTAAGCTTTGAAAAATAACTCACTGAAATTCTAGAATAACCATTAAAAATAATTATCTGGGTTGGAATGACCGATATATAGCTGCTTTACTCAACAGTTTAATGATTTCTGTCACAGTCCTTCCTTAAATCTTTGATACTTCTCTTGGTCAAACAGACTGCTGAAATCTTGCAGCTAGAAAAAACAGAAAGTATTTTTTCTTAGTTCATGAAATGCCACAATAGGAGCATGAAGTTTTTTAGCTAATCAAAAGGAAGATTTATTTTACTACTTCTATAGTCTTTGCAGGCCAAAGCAGTGCATCTTTTATATGAAGCTGAGACATTTACTCTTCATCTGTTTAAAAAGTAAATCTATTCAAGATGCAATAGGTATTATTAGTAGGCCTGGTGTAATGATACTAAGAGTTTTACTTTAAATTATCCAATTAATCCATAAAAAATAAAAATCATTATTAATATCATTAAAATTATTATACAAAAAGTTTTGTGTAACTGTTTCTCTGGGATTCTGCTTGTACAACCAATGCTTGTCTGAGGATGTTATTGGGAACGGTAAACATCCCAACTCCTTCTCCAGATTACAGATCCTTGTGTGGGGATCCAGATGTTGATAGTGGGGCTTTCTTCCTCAATGTTGAGAGCTGTTTTGCCACATTGAGAACACCACATTCTCTCTCTTCATTGCTCTGTAACTTCACTCTACATCCACATTTACTATACGTGGTGTGGTTAACATGATCTAAATACCTCTTTCTTGCTCTTTCTGTTAACCCCCGAAACAAATTCTATCCATCTCACAAGGCTGCACTCCTTTAATATTTGTTAACCAAGAACTGTCGACCTGTCCTTAGACCTGAGGCTTTCGATGCTGTCATGTGCACATGCTTACAAGGCTTCTGCTGTCGTCCTGTGCTTGTACTCCTCTGCATCCCACCAGTATTTTAGGGTAATAGATTCTACACAAAATACCTTTTATTGATGTAACAGAAATTAATCAATGTTTTTGCAACACTAGACATTGTACCTGCTATACAAAATTGTACAAAGCTGAGAAAAACTAAAACACAAAAGATAATATTCACCTGTCTACTGGGCAATGGTTGTTACAGCTAAGTAAACTAAAACAAAGTGCCAGAAAGCCCCAAAATAAGCCCCGACAAAACAAATATTAAGATAATCAGTCATGAAGGTTACAGAGTTAGCACATCCTGTGGCCTGTTTAATCAATGGCAATTCCATATTTTCAAACTTACAGAAGGCCAGTGCTCTCTGTGGCAACAGTCTTCAAAACTCATAGAAATAAACCAGCTTCTCAAGAGGTGTGCTGACAGCTGGTGTTCCATACCTCCTGCCAGCAATAGAGTGATGAGCGTGACAGCTGAGCAGAAGTCAACTTGCATGTAGGGTTAATTTTCACTCAGAAAGATTCTGTACAAAAATGCTGTATCAAAAGAAAGGTAGTCTGGATGCAGAGACAGCTCTGAAGACAGATCTATCCTATGAATTGCAGCTTTGTCACCTCGTGCATATAGATAAATGTAATATATCTACCAAGATTAATGTCTTCCTGGGCACCTTTCTCCCCTCTCCAGATCCTTGCTCTTGAAGAAGTTAAAAAACAAAAAGAATTTAGATCACAGAAGTAAATTTATATCTGCTGTGGCCTACTTATTTAGTCTTTAATTATCAACAGTTTTGGTTGAATATTCTGCATTTTTACTTGGAGGCTCCTTGATCAACTGCAACAGTTGCTTAAGTGGAAGAGATTCTCATTGAATATATGGCAACCTTGGGTTCTTTGGAAATTTTAGTTTTCATTTCTTTATAACAAGAAGAGGGAAATTAATTCCACTCTGAAAGAAGAAAATGGGAAGCTGTTGTAAAAACAAACCACCAACACAACTATGTCATTAGCAGAAGTGGTGCTTAAGCTCCTGTGAGTATTTGCTCATTTCTTTTACATATTGAATGGATCTGACTTTTTATTTAATACCCCATAGACATCTGTGAGGCTTGTGAGACCTTGAAATTATGGTCTCTACACACATCAATTTGATGAAATATTTTTAATGTAGCTCTTACAGAGGCTTCCATATAGTTTAAAAACATATGAGTTTATGAGGCTAACGAAGGACATTGTCAACTTCATTAAATTTCACTGAACACTGCTGTGTCAACAAATATTTTTGTGCAAGTGTTTTGTGATGATTTGGCAGGCACTTGACTGAAGCAGGGTCCTATTTTTCTCCATTTCTCTCCTGTTTTAAGGCTGTGAAGAATAAAAACAAAGTATAAAGCTGATACAAAGGAAATACCATTAATTATATTGAGACAATCTGCTACCACTCAGGGTGGATTAGGTTTTTTTACAATCAAGTTTCACCAGTATCAAGTTCCTGTGCTTGTTCCACTGCATGGCCGAACAGCTAGGTAGGTCATTTGCCACAGAACATAAAAGAATTTAGTCTTTTTGAAGCAGGGAATCCAAGCCTACAAGACCATCAGTAATTCATACTATAATTCCATCTTTGCATAATCAGAGATTAGCTGCCAACAGCCTGTTTATGTGCAAGAGCGTAGCAAAATCTTGGAGTTAGTTTTCCTTGTAAGCCTATAAATTTTTATGAGGTTTATATATTTCAGTCAGCAACACATATTTTGAGGAGGAATAAATATTTTTTAAGCTAAATATATTTCACTCTTTTTTTTTTGTGACATGTGGATACTGGTTTGGCATTTTTATGAGAAGTAGCTAAAAGCAAAGTGTGCTCTCTTTTTGTGATTGGTAGACAAGGTAAAAAGCTCAAATTTGGGACTGTTAAATGCGGATGACCACTGAATTTGAATTTCAGTGCTTGAATCAACTCAGCTGGAAAACTGGATATTAGCAGGATCTGACTGAAAAACAGATGTTGTAGCACAATAGATACAGTTTCCATAAACAAATCATAGCCTAAAACTGTGTGAAATTACATGTAGTTACTGTAAAGCAGTATAAGGAGAAAAAGATTTGTGATGTTTTTAATTGGAGAAAATTGGGGACAGGTGCAGAGATATGTTGTTATGGTTCCAACAAATCTTTGCAGTGAGAGGTTAAATGGCATGTCACTGCAAATTATCTTGAGGGGAAAAAATAGTACTTGAAATCTGGGAGACCTAACGTAATAGAATATCATCTAATAAAGAATATATTTGGCAGAATCTAGTCAAACTGATAAGGTGAAACATCATATACCTTATACATTTTATTAGAATTTGAATTAATTAAAGAAATCCTTTATAATAACTCATTCTCATATTTATAGTGTTCATGTTATTGAATCTTTGTTAGACCTCACACATATTCTTAGAATACATTTCTTTCTTGAGTCCAGTACATAATTTGTTTTTTTTTTCAGGCAGTGATGTTGTTTCATGTGGTGCAGGAAGAAATATATGAACAACAGAAGGACCTAGACCCTTCCTCTCTGTAGAAGAGGTTGTTAGTATGGAATGTCTCACTGAAATGAAGCATGTAAGGCTCAGTGGCTTTAATGGTCTAAGTGCATCACAATTTATGTACCACCAAGGGCAGCTTTTCTCTAAATTCCAATGGTTTGCATGACTGAAATGTTGTAATGAAAGGCTACATGTTTTTTTAGGAAAACACTTTCTTTTAGGCCAGTAAAGCAAAGTGGCGCAGTTGCCCTTTATGTCAGAGAAAACAGAAAGTCTGGAGTTCTGTCCCAGAGAGAATGATGAGTGCCCCTTCCAGCTTAACTCATTCTATTATCCTGTGATTCTGTGAATGGGTGTGCGTATTAAAGGTTTCTCCTTCTTCATTATGGAATCCAGTTGGGTTCTTTTTCATATATTTTCTAACACACTTCTACATCATTTTCTCAATTAGTCTGCATGCAGCACCACAGTATTTCGAAATGTACTGTACATGGTGCCTTTAGATGTGTTAGATACTCTTGTCCTCTTTGCTACCCAGCGTTTGCCCCAGCTCCAGGCCTTCATTACCATGACTGTGGGTGGGTTGTGCATCGCTGTGGGGTCTCCAGTGCCAGTCTGTTCCTGTGCCACCTCCCTTATCGTTCTGTGTCTGTACTTCTGCGCTTTGCATCCCCTGTCCTCACTTCTCAAGGCCTCTGTTATTGTACTGGATTCCAGTTTCTCTACCCTGAATCACTATGGTACATAAATATCATAAATATCTCATTCTCTATAGAAAAACTGCTTGTAACTGCTATCTATAAAAATCCATGTTTGTACTATACAAAGATAGACAAAAAAAATTTTCTGCCAGCTAAGTTTAAAAACCTCTGTCCCAGCTAAACTAAATAAAACAGCTGTAGGCAGGTCAAGTTAACTGCAGACAGAACATGTCAGACAAGCCTCAGTTCTGAGGCTGTGCAAATTCAATATAAATCTCATGACCTGCTAATAGTCATGACAATGCAGTATTACAGTCACACCTCTTTACTCCCAGACTTTTGGATGCTTAGTAATTTCAAGGATGAAGCCAAACAGGCAAGCAGAGGTAGGATGGAGTGATTCAAAAATCTTAATATCATTGCATTGATTGTTTTAGTGTGTATGTGTATATACATAATATATATCTTCATCTATAATTTCCCCCCTATATACTACCTGCCAAGCACACTTGGAGGATTTTGACCTCGTGATTTAGGCCAAGGATAAAATTGTTGTGTTTCTGCCTGAGTGGAAAGCTCCTTTAGACATACTTCTTCTTCTAAGGCAAAAAATATAAATAATAAAAAATATAGATTTTTTTTGTTCCTATACAGCTTTTTTTTTTTTCCCCAGATATTTTCCTCTGGGACCTGGGGAAAAAAAATGTCTACCATATTTGTTTGTGTATTTTTGTTTAGACAGCATATATACTAAAATTTAAGGCTGGTTTTAATTTATACACTGTACACAGATAAGATATTTATAGGTAGATAATTCAACTCTTGTTTTGCACCTTGGAAGAATTTATTTTTGCAAAAATCCTGAAAAAACATGATTGAATTTATCTTGGCATTATTGAGTTCCTTATATGTAATTAGCAATAGTCAGATATCTTAAATTTATTTGAACTCCCTTGTCTAAAGCTTAGTAGGTCATGGCACTAGAGCAGAACCTCTGCAATACAGTAGATCGTAAGTAGGGAGATTTTGAAAGCTCAGCTGTGTTTTCAGATGCATTTATAATAATTGCTTTTGACTAGAGATTATAGGTCTCAGTGGGTAGTTCTTCTGAAGCATTTCTAGGCAGTGATAGACATACTGCAAAAGGCACTTGAGTCAGTGTTTATGTGCAGCCCTAAAGGTACTTTGAAAAGGCTCAGTTTTTTTGAACAGATGGTGTAATTTGCTTCCTGCTGCTTTTAAGGGATGTCTTCCTTATCTTGAGGTGTTCTAGTGTACTCTCATGCAAATTCTATTTGTCCATTGCAACTGTGTTTCTTTATTTTAATTCTCCTCTGCCTTATCTTTCACTTTAATTGTGTAATAATTTTTTCAGCGGATTACTGGACTAATAAGCCTGATGTAACTTGATGTAGCCATGACACATACATGTCTGAATAGTAGTCAAAAGGCTCCTCCCTCACTTTTATTATTCTGAAATAACACATTAAAAATTGCTTCTCTGAAATTATAAAAAGAATTGCTAATATAGTGTAATGAATATATTACACCATATTCCCAGAGCTTCGTGTGAAATGACTATATAGCAAAGACTAATTTAAAAATGCAATTTAATATAGCTATTTTTATTCTTAGAATACATGACAGCTCTGGAGAGCTGTCCACTCTCATCACTGAAGAAAAGAACCCTTTCCCTTAAAACTGCACAATGCTGAGATACCAATTCTTGAAATCCTTCCTTTTGCAATGTGGTACTTTTCCAAAAAAGAGAATGGCAGTCAGGGAGAACCATAGTGCCTGTTTTATATCTGGCTATTATTCTCTGCTGGAGAACATTACAACCAATCAGGGCCACCATTTTGTTAAACCTTCATAGTGCCCAATGATCACAGCAGTGGTGGCTGTCAGAGGAGGGTGTTTATGCAACCCCATGAAATTAATCAATTTTGTTATGCAGATGCCTTTATTTTTTTCTTTATAATGATTACTAAACCACTACTTCTGAAACTGAGGAAGCAAGTTCAGGGGCAGCAGCACACAACTTACACTGTTTTACCATGCTTGCTCGCAGCTCCACGCTTAAGGAAATTTAAGTTTGTGTCATGCGTTGGAAGATGCCAACTTCTCATGATATCTCAATTTTCCTTGCTTTCTAGATCCCTGGCAGAGAAACTGCACGATGAAAACATGATTTGGTTGACTGTGTGTGACTTTGAGAATATTTGCCACAGACTAAGGGTGTTCATCTACTTAAACGTGCCTATGTACCCAGATACAGGCAGTTGTCTACTGAGTCTTCCAACACTGAGCTGCCCAGTCATGAATCAGCTCCAGCTCGGAAGCTAACTTAATTTGTGAAATGCTGTGTGTCATCTAATGTAACAGCTGTAAAAATATAGAAAATGAAGGAAGTACAGATCTGCTTAGATCCGTGTCTTAATTGTGATGGTGAGCCATGTAAATAGAATTAGGGTCATGAGCACTTGTGATCATCAAGGACTACTCAGCAGATTATACTGAGCAAATCTAATTAGGGTAATTATTAAGCTCCTACTCAAATGGTTTTTTTTTTCATTATGTTAGACAATTTAGGCTTTTTCACCCTATGTTACTGTTGTGATATATAAAGCAGTTGCAAAGTTTTACCTCAGATGAGCCGTGTATTTTAAGGAAATATTTCAGTGTGGACAATATACAGTTATTTATTAACAACCTTCATGATGAAAGACAAAAATGAAATAATGTTACTTGCTTAACATATGTTTTTGAACTGCTGTCAGTTGTTACTGAAATTCTGTGTTTATCAAACTATGCTGTAAGCTGCAGTCACTCACAAGGAAACACTCAAAACCTTCTCATTTTAGTTTCAGTAATGGCTTTTACATAAAGTAAGTGCTTTTATATGCTCTTATTCCATCAAGGTTATTTCTAAAATAGTGGAACTTTCTCTCAAAAGTGGGGTGTGGTCATTTGCAACTTTTTTTTAACATGTGAACAAATATACAGCACTTTTTTTTTTAATAAAAGCTAGGCACTTAACTTCAAATAATAAAACAAGAAAGGGAAAACCAGATGAAGTTATTTCACATCACAATACAAATAATTATAAAAAGAATAAGTGGGAAGCCAATTTAAATGCAACTGAATGTAGCTAATATGATTCAGTAACTCAGAGAAGAATAAGTCAAGGGCATACTGTACTCATTATTAATACTTAAGGTCTAAGTCTTGTAAGTGGTTTCACTAGTTCATCAAACAAAATGAAAAAAACAAACCAAATCAAAACAAAAAAGGATTAATTTTTGTAATGTTGAGATCCCTCAGAGAGACCTAAGAAACCTAAAAATAATACTGAAGTGTTATAAATATGTATCAGTCCAATGATCATACATTATTTTAATGAAAAACACTTAGAACTTAAATATGACTTTAATGAATAATGCTACTTATTTAATTCTTGCACCTCCATGCTTTCCAAAAGATAATGTTGCTCTACTTGAGTAAAGTTTCTTTTAAAGCATATTCTATTAAACATAGCAAGCACCTGGGGAGCACTTGGAACAAAAACAAACTGATCTCAAAGACATCAAAAGGGTTTGGGTTTTTTCAAGTTTATTGTTGAACTTAACAAAATAAAAAATAAAAGTGGGTTACATAAGACTATTCTCTTCAAACCTGCATACTAATTATATATGTGTACTTCTGTAGAAAACACATGGTAGTTTCTGGACATTCCTCCTAAATATTGTTTGGAAAAGATGCTTGTGAAGACAGTACAGATGTCTCTTTTCCTCCTATTCCTCAGATGTGAGATAATCTCATACACCAAGGAAGAGTGATGGGGCCAGGAGAGAGGGAATTTAATTTAACTGGGTACTCTGAATTGCTGTATAAATGTTTCCATTGCTGACCTTGGCAACAAAGGGTAATTTCAATCACTTGTTGAAAATGCCCATTTCTCTCTGACAATAAGAACTGCTCAGACTGAAAAATACCAATTTTTTTAAATCTAAGATGGGGTAGATGAATCTCTTACTGCATCGACTCCTATTGAACTGCATGTTAGATGTGAATGAGTGAAATGGCTACCGCCTGCCCTTTTTCTCTGATTTTACTTCCCTATAAACATGGATTTGTTAACATGCAGAAGTTTCTGACCAGCCACTGTTCCTCAGGTTGATACATTAGAAGGAGCCACAGCTGGCTGCTGCTCAGTCATTGGACTAAATTATAAGCTGCAGTGGTTTGGGAGGTTGGAGAGGATCATTGTGGACAGATCAGGGTGATCAATGCTTCAGCAAACCCAATTTCAATGGTTACTTTATGTTAGTCAACATAGGAAGTTACAGGCTTGTAATAGTTGGCATGAATACAGCCCATCAGTATGATCCTTCCAATCTGTGTGGATTAGCCCTGCATAAAATGCAAGCTCGTCTGTTAAACTATATTTTTCACAATTCTGTTGTGAGCAAAAGCATTCCTGGATATCCTGCTTAATCCCAACAATGTGTTAATAGTGACTGACAAGTTACCTAGGGTCCCATCAAGAAATCCTTCAAAGCAAGAACATCAGTCATGACTGCTGTTACCTACAATATCCTCTCACAAATGTCATAATTCGTCAGGAGGCTACCCTATGGATTATCTAGAAAGCTGGTCTTTCTTTTGGTGAAGAAGTGAAAACCAGATCTTGTGTTAAGCACTGAGAGCTAGTCCCTCCAAGTAGTTATGGGTCAAATGATGAATGAGAATGTTTAGTCCTGCTTCCTTCTCTCACTGTCAGTGTACAGAACTGCACAAGAAGTCGGATGGTACCCTTCAGAAAATAAAGTTGTGTCAAGAAGGGAAGACACATCTGTGATTCAAATGGGAAACAAATTGTACCACAAGCCAGTAGGTGACTGGCTGGCACCAAGTGCTAATGAAAGAGGAGTTTTGCTACATCTTAGGAAGACCTTGCCTCTATAGACTTCAGTGGGGAAGAAGAAGAAGATAAAGATTGTCATGATTGTATGGTTGCCTCATGTCAATAAAAGAGTGGCATGTAAGTTCACTTCCTTTTTATGTACTCATTACGTGATGCAATTCTTGCATACACTTTTGTATTGTACTGGTAGAATTATTTTCTTTTACTGTTACATTCATTTTTCATTTTCATGTCACTTTTTTTGGACTTCTGTAATTCCCCACTTCTCTCTTCACTTATGTAAACTCAGGTATCCCCTGTTAATGAGGTTTGCATCAATATTGAGAGAAACAATAAAGTCATCTGCTGAATAAATTTTAGCATTACTTATCTTTGCTGAGAGAAGTAATTTACAATTAGCCAATGTGTACTCTTGGAGTGACTTTCCATTCAGATTTCAGAACTTAAAGGACAGAGAGCATGGGGTGATTCTTTGTGTGTCTGAGCTTGGTCCTACCAGTCCTCCTGGCCACTGTGGTTATTAGCAGGAATGCATGGTATTGATTTCCTAGGGAGGATGGAGCGGGAAAAGGAAATTCCTTGCTTCCTCCTTTCTTTATTCCTGGTAAAAGCATTCCATTATTTCAGTTTTTTTTCTTTCCCTCCCAACGCCATGCACTGTCTTGTCCAAAGATCCCAACAGACCAGCAGAGAAGTAAGAAGCTTGTAGTGGTTTCAGTTCACCTCTTTATCTTTTGTGAGATAGGAGATTTGGAGGAATGCAAAACAGGCTCAAAACTTAAAGAAAATGAAAAGTTTATTAACAGAACTAAAAGAGAAAAGAAAATAACAAGAAAATCAAAGCAAAATCCCTCTTTTTACTCTCACACCCCCCTCCTCCTTTCCTCTTCCCCAAATCAGCACAAAGGATAACATTACATAATTCTTAGTCAGTATCCACAATTTTTAAGAATCTATCCTCTAGTTAAGGAGAAAGAGGTTTCCTTTGCAATCCGTGGTCTCCCAAAACCGTATCAGCCCCAGTCCGACAGCCCCCGCCTGGGATTAAAGCTGCCACCGGGAAAAAACAACTCTCTCCCATGGATGGAGGATCACATGGGCCACAACATGGGGTAGTCTTTTT
>VZTH01009556.1:312725-347798 GCA_013397815.1 Aleadryas rufinucha | reverse complement strand
AAAAAAAAAAAAAAAAAAAGAAAATTACCCAATCTTTGTTACTTCAATATCTTGTTTTCGATCACTGAAAAAGAATAATTTCCTTAACTTTTTCACTGTATAGACTAGTTCTCCAGCTTGTGAATCATTTTTAATGCTCATTTCTTCCTTCTCTGCAGCCTTTGACATTTTTCTTTTTTTTCCCAGATGCACTTCTTGCCTAAGTTATCAGCTGAGAGCAAAGCTTTTGATGCATTCTGTCAAATGAATGAATCTCCCCAAGCATTTTCAGATGATTATTTATAAGTATTGCCATGTGAACTGCAAATCAGCAAAGCATGCATGGGTAATTAATGCCCATTTCATATGAAATATGAAGAGTAAACATCATTAATTCGCTTTGCATAAAAACCTTTAAAAATCAGGATAAGTATCTAATATTTTCTCATGCAGATAGAATTTATTTAGGCTTCTCACCTCTACATCTGAAGGAATATGTCATTCAATATCATACATACTATGCATAAAAGGGTGACCAAATAATAAAACTGTGGCCACTTTTTTTTTCTGTAACGTGTAGCAATGGATTATTCTTCTTTAATCCTTAAATTCTAGATGAAGAAACACTGCTGCTTTTCACAGAATCTGTTGATATTAAGCATAGTTAACTTCAGAAACAGCCAACAACACCCTTATAAAATTAAGACAGCATGTAGAAAATAGTAGCAGAAAAAAGACTAACAGAAAGATGAATGAAAAGACAGAACCATGATTCCTTCAATTTTCAGAAGAAGTCCAAAAATTTTCACTGCTTGGATGTTCTTTTAAAAGACATTCCAAAAGTTTGGATGTCTGTAGAATTGTTCTGAGGAAACTATTCCCACACAGACCTACCCTACTCCTTTTATGAATACTAAGGGTCACACTGAAACATTACAAATAGAATTGACTTCTGCCACTCTAGAGGGACTGGGGGATAGGAACTCTCTTTCCTTTCTCTCTGTTTACTTCTTTTGATGCTCCATCAGTAAAAGCAACATCCTCAAAATGGAGAAACAAACTGGTCAATTAGTCAGAATGAGAAGCACTTGTGCAAAATAAGAAAGATAGTACATTTACTTGTTTTCTCTAAAATCTAAAATCCAAAGGGATTTCCTGAAGCATGGCCAGGTTTTCTAACTTTAGGGACAGCTGGGACAGAGCAGTTATGCACATATTGAAAACTGCAGATTCTTGAAAACTCTTGGCCACCTTGTGTCTTTTCTGCCTCCCAGGTTGAGTAGGTATCCCATATGCTTGAATGCGTGTACTTCAAGCCTTTCCAACTTGACTAGATGATACCTCTTTTTTTGAGTGTGGTAAAGAAATCACAGAAGTCTTGGACCTTAGTCTGACTTCAGGTATGTAAACAAAAGCCTGGATTGATGCTGAACTGCTGTATATGGACTGCTAAGTTGAAAGACAGTGGAGAAGGAACAAAACAACAAAGTATAAAAATACAGCAAGAAGACTGAGAATGTTTCATAACCAAAATAAATGAAAATTGTTTTCTGTGATAGAAGCTATATTTTGCAGGAGTATCTGCCTTCAGCTCTTTCTCAGCTACAGGCAGTAGATCATCAGAGATGCAAATTTTGCATCTTATGTCCACAATATGCAAATAAATTAGGTTTGAACTTAATTGGAATTCATTAGAATAAAGTCCAAAAGTGAATAACATTCAGAGTTTTTCCAGGGTGTTAAAATGTCAATTTAATTTCCAACATGGCTAGACTTGTCTTATCCTCTCTTGGCATCTGCAAAGAGATCCAGTACTGAGGAAACAAACCATCACATACACCTACTATGCTCAGTTACTGTGCCTGTATTCTGTTTCATTAATGCAGTTATGTAGAAGAAGCCTTCAGCACCCATTTGACTATGTTATGTTGTTCTGATGGACAGAAATGGGATATAGTCATATTTAGCTTTGGAAAAAACTTACACAATAGGACAAGTATTTTCTATATATTATAAATAGCAATGGAGACTTCCACTAGATGCACAGCTATACTTCAGTCTCTGAGTTCTGCAGCATTTCAGAAACCACTCAGCTTCCTGGCTTCTAGTTCATGATCTGCTGAGTTCTTTAAGTGAATTCTTGTATTGATATGGTGGTCATCTCTTATTCAAAATACTGCATTGCAGGATGCTAAACAAAATACTCAAATGGTAAATGTAAATAATGTAAATATAGGCCATTCTAGTCCACAATATGAGAAAGTTATAAGTACTTTTATTCGGTCATTTGCAAATAAAATTATTAATAAACGTAAATGTATTTCTAATTCTATAATAAGACTTTTTTTTTTTTTTTTTTGGTAAGCATGTGTAATTCCTGTAATTGCATTTTTTTTCCCTGCTTTTATTTTTGGTAAATGTCTGAATATACTAACTGAACTGTGGAATTCAGAGATGTTGACTCTGTACCTGGAGCACCAAATAGAGCCAGTAATCCAGTAATGGAAGAAACTACCCTATAGGAAAAACTCGATGGGTATGAGAATTTTTTAAACATTTATCTTTTGTTTCCGGAGTCTTTCAAAGCAAATAAATTAGAAAAGAGAAAAGTGGCCATCTGAAGAATAGGATTTTTGAATAACCTACTTCAGATGATGTCCTAAAGGTCATCAATCTATTTTGGTCAGGATATAACAGAACACATCCTACCTCTAAAAAGAACACTATCTTCTCCTCTCGAACTCTAATTTCACACATTTTTCCAGTGATTTATTTATTTTTTTAGCCCTCTGAAACATCTGGTGTAAGAAGTTGTTGGAGAAAGTATCCTGGTTTTGATAGACCTGTCATCTGTTCTATTCTGAGTCATTTTATGCTCCACCTGCTTTGTCATACTGAATCACATTTAGCATCTCTTTAAAATGTTCCTTAAAAAACATCCAAATACTAATCTAGATGTGTACAATGAAGGTGTTTTCCTCACATAAATACAAAACTGTGAAAATGATTTCATGTAAGATCTAGAAGCTCTTTTTTCAGAACTGAAAGTGGCAAATTTTTCTCTTTCATATATTTCCAATAAGAATTGTTTTTCAAAGAAGATGTAGCCATTCTAGTTGATGTGTGGAGACATTGATATGCTAATGTTTTTATTCTGAAATAGGTAGAAATATAGTGTTAAGCCAGAGAAAGAACAAAAAAACAGGAAGAGGTTTCTGTGCAATTAACTGGTAGAATGATGCTTCCATTTATTCTGAAGAGTTACTAGCTCCTCAAGTTGTTCTAAGTTAATGGATTTCTCATCAAAGTAGACTTCTAGTAAGTCAGAATAAGCATATCAGAATTCAGATCTGAATGTTTTCATCATTTTTTAAATGGAAGGGCATTCATTGTTGGAGGGTTATATTGAGTCATAGACTGGAATAAAATGTCAGATCTGAACATGTGTATTTATAGACATTTTTATCGAGGGTGACACTATTTTTCATGTATCCTGTCTTCTTGTAAATTCTTTCTGGTACTATTAATGTAAGTGCCTGGTATTTATTTTTGTCTCTTGCTATATCCAGTGTCATATGTCTAGATTGTTCATACTCTGCACAAAGAAAGAAAGGAACATAAAGAATTCAAGTCAAACCTAAAACAACAGACACAGAAAAGCAAAGCCAAGAAGGAATCCCTTAGTGTTTCTTATCATCAAGTAACAAATTATCACTTTGGCTTCTCCCCCTCATTAATGAGGCTAAATAGCAGTACTTTGTTGCCAACGGGTAAGCAAGAATTTAGTCTCATTTTACACTAAGATGAAAAGTAAAACCACTTTGCCATGACCCAGCAGCTGCATCAGACTGAATAAAGAATGAGATAAATAATGCAAGCCACCTAAACTAGGATTTTTTTATTAACCACATTTAAATATTCTTTGATCTTGCTCTCTGACTCTTGCTCTCAGTACCATGTGAGAGACTGGCTGGGGGCAAAGCTAAAGATATCCCCCTGAACAAATAGATTGTTGTCTGTGATCATGGAATATATTAGCAGACATTCGACTAAAGTGAAAGCTTGCACATCCTTTAGTCTCCAAACTGCTACTGGTTATGTGAAGAGCAGAGTGAACTGTAGCAGTGAAAGTGCTGGATGGAAGAAAACAAAGATGCAAATTGTTTGGGTTTCCTTAGGCTGTCTAGTCATTAAGTACTCTTTGCTGGGGTCGTTTAACATTTTCCTGGTTTGCTCATTAGTATGTGTTGACAACAGCTCAGTTTCTCACCTTTTTCTCAGTGGCTGTAGCTTTGGTTCCTACTGTCAGAAGATCTATGCCATGGATCTGCTTGCAGGTCAGACTTTTTCTTATTTGCATCTGTAGGAACAATAGCAGCGCATGATCAAACTATTCCAGGACCTGGATCACCTTATGTTCTCCTATTCTTCTATGGAGGATGGGTGTTGATTTTATTTTATTTCTCTTCTTTTCTTAATGACCTGGAAAACCGAGATCTAACACCATCTTACAATATCTGTAGTATGCTGTGGTAAATTCTTGACTAGAGCAAGATGTACAGTATAGCAACAGTTTCTTGCCTATCTTTTTCCCCTCTGAGGCCATCTTCTATTTTCTGTTTCTGCATAGGATGGATTGACTTATCTTACCTTTTGAGCAATCCTCATTACTCAGAAAGGAAGTAAAAGAGCAAATCACACTACCCTGGTTGGAATACCATCTGCAAATTTATGAGTCATGGGAATGAAGGGAAGCAGGGAGGTTCTCTCTGATTCTGCAGTTTTCCTGTAACGTGTTACTAAGTATACAGAGACGATTGTCTCAAGAAATACTCTTACAGTGTGAAATGTCATGTTCTTTTCTCATGTTGCTTCCCATTTAGTAGACAGAATTTATATTTAGACTGGTAGACTGTTTCACAGTTTATTCATTGCAGTGTTTTATAAGAGAATGGTTCCAGAGATGGAAAAGCAGACAAATACCTATTGAAAGCTACAAGAACATTGACAGGATGTCCAGAGATAGTTAGAAATGTAAAAGCTCAGCTTGAATTGAAATTGGCCAGAGGTGTCAAAACCAATAGGATGCTAGATTGTGTCAAAAAGGGCATCATCAGCAGAGATAAAGAAGTCATCATCCTACCCTACTCAGCATTTGTCAGGCTGCATCTGGAATTCCCACTTTAGTTTTGATCCCTGCCATGGAAACAAAGCCTTGGACAGGCTGGAGTGGGTCCAGATCAGGGCCACAAAGGTGATGAAAGTACTCAGAAATCTGATGTGAAGCAAATCTGAGAGAACTGGGTTTGTTCAGTCTTGAGAAAGAAGACTTAGTGGAGACCTTATCATCATGTTCCAGTATTTCAAGGATGGCTACAAAGAGGACAGAGACTCCCTTTTTCACAAGTAGTCACATAGAAGAGACAAGGGATAATGGAAACAAGTTACTCATGAGGAGATTCTGAATGGACAGGAGAGTAAATTTTTTCACATTGCAGTGCCCAACCATTGGAATAATCTCCCATGGAAGTGGTAGATTCCCAAATGTTGTATGCTCTTACAGTTCAGCTGGACAGGGTGCTGGGCCATCTTGTCTAGACTGTGTTTTTGCCAAGAAAATTTAAACCACATGGTCCTTGAAGTCCTTTCCAACCTGGTATTTTATGATTGTAAGATTCTGTAATGACAATGGCTCAAATGAAAATTGAAAGAAATTAAGCTGTCGTGGTTTAAAATGTTATATCCTCTAATGGATAACTAGTTAGATAAAAAATAAGAAAGACGCACAAGGAAAAAGAAACAAAAAGCAAGACCACAAATAATTTTTTTCCTGGTCCTATTCAGTCTATTCATAAATTATCTGGAAAAGGGAGTGAGTAGTAAAGTGGTATTGAATGGCTGGAAGATGAAATGTGAGATGAAATTCAGTGTCAATAACTACAAAATAATGAATATGTGGGTAAAAAAATTATTTATTATATACAAAAACTGAGACCTGAATTATCTATTACCATTCAGAAAGAGCTCTTGTCATGGTGAATAGTTCTTTGTAAATGTTAGCTCAGTGCTCACTGGCACTCAGTAAGGCATGCTAAGAATTATTATGAAAAGATTAAAGAACACAAGAGAAAACAGCATTACCTCAGTGGATAATCCCATGATGAGTACACATCTACAACTTTTTGTGAAGGTCTATTCAGGCTTCCACTTTCTCAACTTCAAAATATATGAAACTTGAAAAGGTGGTTTGGCAAGGATGATAGGAGACATAGAAAACTTTGTTATGACAAGCAATTAAAGAGGTAGGGAGTGTGTAGCCTGGAAAACAGAAGACTGAACAGACTTTCGTGATGAAGACTTGTAAAATCACTAATGGTATGAAAGCATTGAACAGCACAAGAATTGGGGGCAATTATTTCAACAAATGAAATTAACTGTCAGCTTTTGAAGAAATCACTTTTCCATGTAATTACATTGTAGAAGTCATTGATACAAGATGTGGATGCCAAAACCCTCAAGGGAGTTCAAAAGGAGTATCAGACAAATTAATGCAAGAAAGAGTTATTCTGCACAAAGAGACAGGGATACATTAATCTCAGGAATCCCTTCCTTGCAGAAACTGACATTGTTAGCAGAGGTGATATATCAGACCAAAAATAAACCAAACTATCTATATTTATCCTAATCTCATGTTTTTTTCCATAGACGTCTGCTATGTTGCCATTGTGAGACAAAGGAGTGGATTACAAGGCTATTTGGTTTAATCAGCACATATATCCCCACATTTCATGGTCTTACATGCTCTCTCAATTCTTTCTGACACTGCCTGCATGACAAATCTGTCTCTTGGTGACTCAGTGTTTTTGGAATGGTATCTGTATATAGTCATTCTCTTCAAAAATGAAATGTATAGCTCTGTGACCATAGAGTAAAGGCTTTGTGAGGCATACAGAGTTTACAGAAAGAGGTTAATGTGTTTTTTTCTTGACCTAGAAAGAGACCATTTGTTTTCTTATATCCTCCGCTTCCTTCCACCTACCCTCAGCATCCTGACAAGATTTTGAAATATGTGATAAATCTTCCCTAGATTTCTGTTTATTTTGAGCTTAAAACATTTTCCGTTGTGGTTTCTTGCCTTCTTTACATTATGGACAAACTCACTATTTTAGTATTTAAGAAGTACATTACATTACCTTTAATGATGGCCTTTAAGAGTCATCTCTTCTTCTCCTACAGTCTGATATGTTGAAGTTAATATGAATTTATTTTAGAGGGACAGAGGAATGAGAAAGATCTCTTGGGCCCTGGGGTCTAATTCCCTATAATCTCAGCAAAGGGAGGACTTTCATGCCAGATGGAACCCAAAATTAAATGCTGGTGGCATTGCTTAAAGTGCACGCACAAACACACACACTCTCCCCTAACCAACATCTTCAGGTCAGATTCACATCACCTAAGTTAGCACAATAGTCATCCCAGGTCTCTGACAGAGTCAGCAGAGAGTGATACACAACTCCAGAGTTTAACGGAATCCACCAAAAATGTGGACTCTTTGGAAGTACCTATCTCTTTCCACAGATTACTGATGATATCTTGTCAATGGCATTTCTATAATAATTTTCTTAACTGTCAGAGCTTGAAAGGCACTAAATAGGCCTTAATGGCCCTGACCAGTCACTCCTTGCTCACAGGATCCCACCTCAGCTCAGGTTCAGGACCCTAATTCTTGGCTGAGGTATGCAGTCATTGTGTCTTACATCTTGTGTCCTATTGCCCTAATTTACTGATTGATCTTCCAGGATTTCCAATTAACTTATGGATAACTTAGCATCCAGTCCTATCTGCTGCTGTCCCACAGAAGGAGCACAGAACTCTGTTATAGGTAGCCTTGTCTCTAGTCCCATGTCTGGCTGCATATCCAGCTGTTCCAAATTAGTCACCCTGGGTGGACCCTAGACATGACTGCTTACACTGATTGTCTGGCACTGTGGATGCCCCGTGTTGCTGTCCCCAGTACTGTCCTGCCCAGACCCTGCAGTTCTGCACCTATCAGTGAGGGAGGGCACCATGCAGCCTGTGCTGGAGAAACCTGGGAACCCTGGGCTCTCAGCTCATCCTGCCTTGGAGACCAGCCTTACTCATGCTGCTTCCTGAAACTTAAGTTCAGTAAGATGAGAATTAGCCTTGCCAAAATCCTTTAACTATATATATATATAAAATTATATTTATATATATTTATATATGAGTTTGAAGTTCAGTGCTTCTAACATTCTATAGAGTCTTAATACTCACTACTTTAGATTTCAGGTGAACAGACGTTCATCCTGTTCAGGGTTCTGCTTGAAAGAATCACACTTATCCCACGACACTTGTTTATTTAACAGTAATATTAACCCAGAGTATTTAGGTTTAATCATTGTTTTCATAAGCTCACCCTCTAGAAATGTGGAATACAATACTTTATTTTTTGCCTTTTCTGTTTAGTTTATGGACACCCAGGTCTGAGAATGTATATGGGGAAGAAGTGTGATCTTTATACAGCCTTTCAGATTTTACCACAAACTACAGCCATAAGATAGTATGAAGCCTTAGTTTATAAAACTTATTTAGAAAATGGTAATAAACTGCATAAAGATGACAGAGAAGTGATTGATATGGACCAGAGGTAACTAACCTGCTTTGAGCATTAGAAGAAAATGACGATTAAGAAATCTGTAAAGAAAGGGATTGTGTAAACACAGCTCAAAGCAGAATCAAAATAAAAACAGGGAGTAAATTCTACCAAGACTTTAAGAGTGTCAAAAAATATATTTATATAGAAAAGAAGGAAACCAGAAAGAAAGTTTGAAGTAGAACAAAATGCATAGGACTAAGGAAGACACTTTTTTTTTCTATTTTTAAGGAATGTAATGACCCTTATATAGTATTCTATTTTTAACAACACATAAATCTAGAATATGTCTTTACTGGCGATTTCTGTGACACTTTTATATGTACGTTAGAGTATGATTAAAAATTGCTTTCTGTTCAGATAATTTACCTCTCACCCCATCTGCCTCTCCATCTTCCCTTTTTTCCCCTTTCCTTCCCCACTTCTGTACCCTTTGTCATCAATAGTTTCCTGAAATTTTATATTTCTGGTTTGTATTCAGTGATTATCCATATGGAAAGTATTGTTGTGAATACTTGTGAATTTCAGTATTTTCTTAACAGAAAAAACCCAAGCAGTTCAGTTAACTTAATTTCCTTTTAATGTAAATAATCATGTTGTCAAAGACTTGACAGTGATCAGGTCAAGAAAGAAAAAAAAGCAAAAGAAAGAAGAAATGTTTTCAGTTACACAACATATTTGCTTCGAGAATTTTCTTTTACATTATTGGGTTCAATTTAGTATTTACAAGCTCTTTTTAATAGAACTGTTTAAATATCAGAAAGAGCATATTAACAACAGCAAATAAAGACTGCAGAGAGTGCAAAGTCAGAACATATGCAAGCATACACAGAGAAAGAACCCTGAATTATTAAAAAGAAGAAAAGCAAGAGGGTAAGTTAATTTGTGTCATAGCCAGGTTACTGTTCTGATCATGATTTCAATACCATGTAACACTACCTCTGACTTTATTGATGTGGGAATTGTTTCTGTTCGTGCCAGAGAGAACAATAGTGCCCATCTAGAAATGTGAGCAGTCTAGAAGCAATGCTAACTACTTGCTGTCCACACAATTAAATAATTAAATGTAATTTCAGATACTCTATTTTCCAGAATGGTTTGGTCAGAGGTAAGACAGTATTAACTGCTCTGTAAAATCAGAGGAAGAGAAGGAAATTTTCCACTTTGGAGCAATAATAGACAAAGTTGCTTTAATTCTTTTTACACTTGCTGTACTTTCAAAAAAAAAAGCCAAATACTAAAAAAACCCAAACCACTGTTCAGCTGTCAGATATATTACATTTGCTCCAAAACTAATGGTGGCTTTTCTTAATAAAAGCTGTCTTTTTACACCTCTTGCAAATACGCAGCAAATTAGACATGAATACCGGTTGGTCCTGGAGTAATTTGCAAGTGTTAACAGAAAAGCTGAAATCTGGTGAGTGCTAGAATTACACAGTAGAATACAGTAAGGAACATTTATCTTCTCAAGGTGTACATTTCATTTTCTGCTTGAGAGAGGAATGCAATGTCCTTGTCATTGCCATTGTGAAAGTTTTTGATGGGACAAGTAACAACAGCACTCCATTTATTTTCATTGCTTACTATAAATACATAGTATGATTGCTGGAAGTACACTGATGAAAATTATAATAATTATTAGATTTGAAAAGCACCTTTCTCACCATGCTCTTCAACACTACATAACTGGTTATATAATGCAATAATTACAACTTTAATGTTTCTTTGTCATAAGAGACAAGATGACACATTTTGTGTGTGATGGAATATCTTCTGTAATTACATTGCCTCTCCTATCTAAGGTCTAGTTTCACAAAAATGAAATTTTTGAGGTGAATGCAATTGGGTTACTAAAATATAATTTTAAATACAGAAAAAATGCCATATTAATACTATTTGATAATTGATACAATTATTTAAAAATAACGTTTTACATATATGCAGAGCTGTGCAGGGAAATATTTTACTGCACAAAGACACATCAGTGAATGAACCATCTCACTACATTTCTTTGTTTTGTATTATCATCTTCTTTTCTCAGAAGGATAAGGTAAATTATCAGTAATTTACCCAGGACACAACAACAAATTATGATCAGAACTAGGATTACAATTAAATCTTTCCTCATTCTGTTTAAAACATCAGACCCTGTCCTTTGTTCTCATTCTCCAGAAGATATAGTCAGAAACAAGATTTTAAAATGAATTTATGTGCATATCATGCCAAGTGTATAATTCAATATCAAGTTTAATGTTTTTAAAATGATAAAACATAACCTGAGGCATTCACTGTAAACCAGAGGCAACATTTATTTCAGCAAGATTTGCTCATGAGCAAATTATTGCTAGAACCACTGACTTCCCCATTGTTTTTTTTTTGTTGTTGTTGTTTTNTTTTTTTTTTTTTTTTGGTCTGGTTATGGTTTTGGTTTGTTTGGTTTTATTTGTATGTATGGAAAGCTAATACGAAATTTACTCATCTAATAATCAAAATAAGGATCAGGAGATGGTGACGAATATCCACTAAGAAAGTTTTAGTAATGAGATTTTTGTTCTCAGAAGATACCATTTTCCTCAAACCAGGCCTTTTGCTGTGATGAATTGGTTTTAATGATGTACTAGAGGAAAGGTTTTGCAAATCTTGGACAGAATATCTGTAAAGGAAGAGACAAGGGATATCCCAGAATAAGTGACCAGGTAGTAAGGATATTTAATTGAGATGTAGAATTAAATCCCTTTCCTAAGGGATTTAATACTTTCATACTTTATGTGTCCTATCAATTTAGTTATTCAGAGGCCAGAGTCACAGTGCAATGTATCTTTAAAACCCAGGGATTTTTCTAAAATTCAAAATGCTCTGGTGAATTGGAAACAATATTTCCTACTCATTTCTCCCCGTGAGGAATGAAGGTAAATTTTCTTAGAAGATTAAAAGTGACAGTAGACCATATTCTGATGGGTTTAATATGTATTTTAAAACACAGAGGAATTTGAAAATTAAATATGATTATATGAAACTTCTGCCAAGGAACTGATCATGCAGTGGTTTTTTTTGCAAACCACATATTTCTGCTGTGGCCTTAAAAAACAAGAGAAAGAAGAAATCTCATTTTATCTTCTTGTGAATAGTAGGTAACTTTAGAATAAAACCTGTATGTTCCTGAAATCCTATGACTTGGGTGAGATATGTTGTTTTTATAACTTGAAGTATATTTAATCAAAATAAATTTGTTTTGGTTGCAGGTAGCAGCAGTACACTCCATCAATGTAATGAGGTCACGGTTGAACTTAATTAATTTTACAGGGATATACTGTTTCCTTTGAAACTTCTGGTTCTACTAGTGAGTGAAAACAGCATTGATGGATGATAGATGAAAACCTCCAAATGGGCTAAGCAATAAAGTTCAGTTGTAAATTGGTCCTTTAGAGAGCAATTTAATTTTCAATTCTCAGACAAGTAGCAAGATTTACTAAAAACCCCACCCAAAATTAAAACAATCACCTCAAATAATAACTCCAGGATAAAACCATTAAAGATGAAGGATTTGCCTGAATTTCTGAAATTTTAATCCACTGACTAGAAGGTTTCATTCCCTCTCTGTGAGGTCAGTATGTTGGAAATGGGAGGCTTTGGTGTATCCTAGTTCAGTATGTCAGTTCCCTACTGATTTCATTAAAGTCAGTAAGAGTTTCATTGTTAAAGGGTATCTCCTTTGTTTGGGCTTCGTCATTGCAATTGTAAAACATTTAACAAGCAAAAAAGAAAAAAAAAAGAGCTCTAAACATGTAGATAAAAAAAAGGGATTTGAGAATAGGATTCAGACTCTAATTGTAGAGATCTCAGTCTGAGTTAGTTGCCAATTTCCCTCTAAAGCACATAGAAACACACAGACAGTTTGAACGAGTGATTTGACTGACCTATTCTTGGCATCTTCTTCATCAGATGAACTGGACCCCATGTGTGCCTAATCCTCTTCATTTTAACTATACTGGAATCTAGGCTGCTGTAAATGTTGCCATGGTGAAAAAATTTTAGGGAGCTCTTCAATCAGAAGAGAGCTACCTGGTTGCTCTTGGAGATGATCATTGAACAGCAATGTTTTAACTTGCAAGTTTGGGTTTAGAGGTGTAAATCTCTAAATCTAGTTAGCGTCATGTCCCTCAGCTGAATGAAGCTCCTGTTAGACTTTTGCTTAACTCAGAAGATCTGAGTAGATGATTTAGATCTAGAGTATGGCTAGACAGGACTGGATTTTTCTATCACCCTAAGTCGTGTCCAACTTTTAGATTCATTCACTTCTAATTAGTCTTAAATATGTGGTTAGAGTGAATGGACTGACTGTAAGTCATCTGACTGCTGATGGCTTACAGAAGAAAAGTATTGTTAAGGGTAAGATTCAAAACTTAATTTCCTCTAAAGCTTTTACAATATTTACCTCCTCATTGTAATGCCTTATCTTGCACCTTCATTTTTCTCCATTGGATACCCACCTCTGCTAATTCAGTAATTGAAGAATGTCATTATCACAGGCCAGAGAGGTTGGAACTAGATGATTTTTAAGGTCCTTTACAATCCAGGGCATTCATCCAAAGGATGGTTGAACACTGGAACAGGCCAAGCCTGTCTGAGTTCAAGGAGCATTGGACAATGCTCTGAGGCACATGGTGTGGTTCTTGGAGTGTCCTGTGCAGGGCCAGGAGTTGGACTTGATAACCCAGCTCAGAATATTCCATGATTCTATTACTATATTAACAATACATTGAGATTGTTAATCTCAAATTGATTGATAAAAGTTCATTACCAAACAAAAAAAACTTAAAAAGAAAATGTGATTTTTTAAGCATTTTTGCACTCTTTTCAAGATTGAAAATGGGCATACTTAGGAAAATGTTCTCTTTTTTTCTTTTTAAAGATTAATATAGTATTTGTCAAAAATCTTAAGACTAACAGGACTAAACATTTTGCCTACCAAAATTGCTCCACAGTTTACATCTGTTCCTTTCTTAAAAAATTGTGTCGTCATCTGGTGCATTTTCAAATCATTAATTGATAACTTTTAACATATATAAAATAGTAAGTACATAACTACCTGGTATTTTAGAAGCTAAGAGTTATGCTGAAAATATTGACTTGAATTACAATTAGGTGAAATATGGTGGTTCATTAAGCAAAATGGTCCATTTTAATCAACTGAAAGAATGTATGAAAACACTGTGATATAACTTGGATGATGTGCACAGCTTGTAGATGATGACAGTGATGTCGTAGGGCAGAGCTTAAGTAGTATCAGGTTTATGAGCTATAAATACAAGAAAGGAAAAAAAGATCCTTTAAAGAAGAAACCTCACTGTTTTTTCTTTCTCATATGAGTAATGGAAAATTCTATTAGTATCTAATTCCTGACTTTGATAAACCAGAGTGACATACTACTTTGGTTCAAGTTCCCTGCAGGAAAGGAAGGATGAACTCATAAAAAGAAATTACCTCTGACTTTATGACTAGATAATTATAGAAGAACAGGAAAGCGTCTGTTTTTCTTGTATGCTTCAACTGTCCTCTAGTCCACAGATCTGTTTGGGAGGAAATATGAACTAAATCCACCGAAGGACATATAAATCCATTGTTTTCACATGGGACAATCCATTCCCTAGCCACTCTACTCAATTCCTTGAAATTAGAGCATTGCTCTAGTTTCTAGAATGTGTTGGGAAACCAGAATCTCATCAGCAGAATACACTAAAATCTAAAGAAAACACACCATTGTTTGCATCATCTGATCAGAATGGTAGGTTTTTAAAAAAATCCTCCCCTTGTCTTCACTTATCCTTGGAAGTAGGGCCATGAGAATGGTGAGGGTCCATGAGGGGAAGCCTTGTGAGGGGCAGCTGAAGTCACTTGGTCTGTTCAGCCTGGAGGAGACTGAGGGGAGACCTCATTGAGGAGTCCAGCATCTTCAGGAGAGGAAGTGGAGGGGCAGGCACCAATCTCTTCGCTCTCATGACCAGTGACAGAACTCAAGAAAATGGCAGGAAACTGAGTCAGGGGAGGTTTAGGTTGGATATTAGGAAAAGGTTTTTCTTCACTCAGAGAATGGTTGGGCACTGGAACAGGCTCCCCAGGGAAGTGGTCACAGCACCAAACCTGACAGAGTTCAAGAAGCATTTGGACAATGCTCTGTGGCACATAGCGTAATTCTTGTGATGTTCTGCATAGGGCCAGAATTTGGACTCAATGATTTTTGTGAGTCCTTCCCAAATCAGCGTATTCTATGATTCTATGAAAGAAAGAAAATGTGAGAGAGGCTTCTTAGAGTCCATTGGCCAGATCACTCACTTTAAGATCATTAAAGATCTGCATTCTAAACCAACTTTTTTTTTCCAAACCCAATGGAGGGATATAAGGTATCACAAAGTTTTGGGTGGCACATTTGAGGCATACATTTTAGATTTTGGTAGCTGAACTAAGGGAGAAAAAACTTTTGATACGGCTATCTATCCGCTGAAGAATAGGTACACTCCTTGTTAACTACTTAAAGGAAAATAAATGCAGAACCAAGCTACGCCCACCCAATGCTGTAGAGGATGATGGGATGCAGAAACTACGGCCAGATCCTCAGCAGTTAGTTTTCTCTGCACACATATGATTATACAGTGTCTTACAAAGAACTCTTACATGCAGAGCAACAGACGAAGCATGTTGCTTCACAGTATCTGCAGACAGACTTTTGGGATTTTGGGATTGCTTCCTCCTGCATTTTCACCATATGAGGGGTTTACTGATTACCCAAGATATTTTTATTTGATGTAAAGGCTAGTTATTACTGTTATTTAGGCCTTAATTATTCATTTCCTTTTATCCCCCTCTCTTTATCAATATTTTCATTATTCCTTCATTTAGAAAAATCACTTAATATTCCAGTCTGTAATATAGCAACCCTAAATATATTCCTTTATTTATCCAACCACAAAGGAAGAACATAATTTGATACAAAAATCAGCAGCAAATTAGGAGCTTTCACTGTCATCAAACAAAGGAAAAGGAATGGACAGGCAAATAAAGAGCCGCATGGTCACTACAAGACAGATAAGCCAGATAAGACATCTGAACACTATTTAATATTTATTTTATTTTTTGTTTATTCAAAGTACAATATCAGTAGAAGAGCTTAAGAACATTCAGCCATACTAAATAAAGTGGGTAGTAGGGCATTTTCTTTAGATATGGATTTAAATATCTGCATGCAAAGAAAGAATGTGAATACAGGTCTTCCACAGAGGGAGAAAAATAAGTAAATAGGATAAATAATAAAATAGACCATTCTCTTCTGTTAGTATTCCCTTGCTTCCTAACTTTTTTTGCAAGAAACCAAAAGTTAAATCTGTCATGAGCTCTGAAATAATTATTATTGTATTAGCATATGTTTGTGTGGAAAATTGCCTTATAATTCTAGGTCAATACAAACAAATTTTATAATTTTTAAAATATTTTTCTTTACTTCCCTTTTAAGACTTCAAGTCAGGCAGATGCACAACTGTTACCACCACAGACATGGAACTGTCTGTTCCTTATCTTCTTTCTCTAAATGTATCCTTTCTGAATTCTAGCATTTTTCCCCAGCTAATGCAGTCTTTGAGCATGTGATTTTTTCCTCTGGAAGACCAAGTCTTTGTCTACAATGTATTGTGGCTATGTGCAGTAACTGTAACAGTATGACTGCTTTCAGCAGCTCCAAGTCTTGTTTTAGTGAGCGTGTGATTACTGATAACTAGAGTAATGAGATACTCTCAAACCAATTTATATTGTTTCATTTTCAGAGAATAAAAGCTTCAACTAAAACAAAAAGATTATTAAAAAATATTGAAACTCTATATCTAAAGGCTTTATTACTGTTATAGGAATTGGGAAATTCTTAGCATTTACATGGGGGTGTACCCATCCCTCCCTCTAATGTGCTTCTGACAACTTTTTTCAGGCATTCTTAATGGATATACATGGTTATTCCAGACAGAGGGTGGGGGAGAGGGGAGAGGAGTTTCTGGCTGGTTGGTTTGCTGATTTATATTGGTTTTTTGTTGGGTTGTTTGTTTTTTTTTTTTATTTGCAACAGCCCATTTCTATTAAATCAAAGTAATAATACAGTGAGTAAACCCTGCCATAATCTGAGCAATTTCTAGAACGCATAGCAATTATTGTAAATCACAGAACTGCCTGATGTTCTTCACAGACACAAGATAAACCAAGGTACACACTTCCATTTGAAAGTGCTTATCACCTTACTTCCTCGGGTTCTCACCTCATCTGCTGGGAAAATTAAAGCCCCACTGGTCATCTACAACACAAAGGGAAGCAAATTGCCTGTTAAGAGAGATGAGCCATGAGGGTAGCACAGACTGAAATGAAAATAATTAAAAGCTGGACTTCTACAACGAGTTTATTAAATTTTAAATCATCATTATAACAGCTCAATAAAAACCAGACCTCGCTATGTTTGATGTCAATTTAAAACCATGATTTATCTGCAGTTGATAATAGGTGAGTAGAAGCAAGATTTTATTGTATAACTGCAGTCATTTGTTTCATTTGAAACTCTTGAGGATTGTCAACGTATTTCAGAACCGCTAAAGGGGCAATGATAAGGCCAGAATATAACCAGTGACGGTACTGCCTGTGGGAGAAATGATAGTCCCACAAGAGCAATAGTTGGATATTGGACCTATCACTTCTGAGTTAGTTCAAGCCATCCAGGTCAGTTACAGAGCTCTGCTTAAGTTCCTCTGCCTAATGTACCCACTCAGTGTAGTCATCTGCCCAATAATTACTGAGTGTTAAGATTTCACTGAACTTTTCTGTGCTATCAACTGTCCAATTAGATGCAGCTGAGTAGAAATTTATTTCCAACCTATCCTAACGTGGTTTCCCATGTAATACACCAGTTCACCTCACCTACTGAATTGAGAAAGAGAAGCTCTTTATGGGGTGCTTCCATATGAGTGATGGGCAAGTATCCTTGCTCTGATCCTCCCTTCTCTGTATGGGGTCCTCAATGGCCTCTGTTTTGAATTTCAAAGAGTGGTTCCCCTCAGCTTAACCAAGGTAGATGAAACTACATGGCCAGGCTGTTCAGAAAAAGTGATTGTACTATGGGTTAGTAATAGGAGGGTCATTTGTGCAAGAGACAAGGCTTCCACGCAGACTAGGATAAAGTTGTACAACTCAGATGAAGAGTTGAAATTTATGTCTACAGTTTCGGCTTCATGCCATACTGTTTTCACGTGTGTCACACATATGTATGCACATATGTCTGCACAACTAAACATGCATTAATATTAATGCTCACTAGGCACCTGTGCTTGTACTTTCCACTGGCTAATTTCTGCAGGATGAGAAGAGACAGAAAGAGATTACTTCGCTTAAAAAATTAAATAAATTGAAAACTTCAATAATGTGCAAAATTATATTGACACATTTGTATTCAGTTTACTTCTCTAGAAGTAGTTCTACATATGGAGACTGACTACAGGAAAAGGTCATTTTACACGTTTAGGACAAACCATGTCCTTCATTATTTTTCTATCTTATCCCAAGGAGTAGTCTCAGTGCAGAGGTCTCTGCTTTAATATTGATTTTTTTTTTTTTTTTGCCTGGTGGATTCTGTATTTATTAATGTGTTTCTCAACAATTAGTGTAAAAATATGCTGATAGAGAACATTTTATTTTCAATTGTTTGAGAACCTGTCTGTGGCGAGTTGACCTTAGCTGGCTGCCAGATGCCCACCAAGGGTCAAGCCACCACACCGTCTACTTTTTTTACTCAAGTATTCAATAATTAGAGTGATAGAATATTGTTTAGCTCATACTCATATCAATGAGTGAATATATGAAGAAAGGGTATTCACTTTTTAAAATCTGTCCCTATAGTCTAAACAACCACAGACTTTATTGTGATTGTTATAGTTTAAAGTTCATATCAGACACTTTAAGTGGTTTTCTTTGAAATTCTTTAAAAATATCACTTGTATTTGATTTCAGAAACACTAACAGATAACTTTAATTTGTTCATCCAACCATTCCAGTAACATGGGGCGGGGAAGAGAGGAAAAGGGGTAAATCAAGGTCATATAAAATCAATCTATGTCATTGTTCCAAAAGGTCTAGCACCACATCACTACATATAGTCTGCCCCTAGTTCATCAGAAGTTACAAATACACAATATTTAATGCACTAGGTATTTCTTTGATCTCAATTAATTGTGCCTGACTGTTTCAGGTTACATTTCAGAATGTCATTCAGCTTTGATCTAGAGACATCAAATGCCTACTTTTACTCCTCTATTTTTTCTACATTAAAAAGTGTATTGTGTTTAGAACTTCTTTTCAATGCAATCAGTCCATTATTTCCTTTAAGAAAAATAAAATAGACTAACTCTCCAGTCTCTCAAATTAATTAATTTTCTCTCAGTTTCAAAAAGAATTGTGACTTATTTACATATCTCCCATTTATAAATGACCTTTTAAAATATAACACCAAAATTGCATGCAATGCTCCAGCTCTTTTCTGACTAATGCCTTGTACAGGATAATATTATTTCTCTATTTCTGTTTTTACTTTTCTGTTTGTAGAACAACAAAAACAGAAAAAAACCCCAAAACCTAGGCTTTTTTTCTTTCTTTTCCTTTTTCTATTTTATATCTTTATGGCATTACACTGGAGTACAAGTCAAATTGTTTATTCATTTGGGTTTTATTAAGGAACATAAAATTAAAACTTATATCCACAGAATCTGCCCATAAAACCCATCATTAAAGAACATTTTCCCACTGAAGAATTTTTGCCTGACATCTGTCATTAAAGAGTAGTAACTGCATTAACTTTAGAAATCGCTAAACTTGTTTGACTGAAATCACGTACTACTAACTTTTGAAGTATGTAATTCACTTAAAAGTCAAATGTCTTATACCAGTTTGACTGTTACCCCTTGACTTCACAAAGTTTATAATTTAGTCAAAGAGTAAATTCAGGTTCACTATGTTGAAAAGATGAGCTTTGCACAGGATCATTTTTACTTTGATTAATTGCCATGAATTCTTATTTTTTAATTCACAGTGTCCTAGAATGGTTTGGGTTGGAAGGGACCCTAAAGATCATCTAGTTCCAACCCTCCCTGACACAGGCAGGGACACCTTTCACTAGACCACGTTGCTCAAAGCCCCATCCAAACTGGCCTTGAATACTTCCAGGGATGGAGCATCCACAATCTCTTTGGGCAGCCTGTTCCTATGCCTCACCATCCTCACAGTAAAGAATTTCTTCCTAATTTCTAATCTAAATCTATCTTCTTTCAGGTTAAAGCCATTCCCCCTTGTCCTATCACTTCATGTCATTGTAAAACATCCCTCTCCAGCTCACTTGTAGGCCCCATTAAGGTACAGGAAGGTGCTCTTAGGTCTCCCCAAAGCCTCTTCATCTCCAGGCTGAACAACCTCAGCTCTCTCAGCCTGCCTTCACAGGAGACGTGCTCCAGCCCAGTGATCAACTTAGTGGCTCTCCTCTGGACTCACTCTAATAGGTCCATGTCCTTATACTAGAGGCCTCAATTTGCTACCATGCTAGTTGCAAAAAAGCTTTTTCTTTATTTTACCTAAGTTTTCTATTATTTTACTCTTAAATATTTGGGTCATCACATCTAACCTTTCTAAATATTGGTATAACATCTCTATTTTTCTAGTTTCTCTGTGATTTAAACAAATGAACCACCAACAAATCTAGGAAAAAAAGTTCAACTCTGATGATGTTGTTCAGTATTCTCTTAGGTATGGGAAATAAATTCTAATCCTCATTAAATAAATAATATAATTTCTTTCCCACTCAGTCATTACCAGATGAATGAGGATTTCTCTCTCTGCTGCACTTCAACAGATAAAATATTATTTTATGGAAAAGCAGTAGTTCAAACCCTTGATACAGAGACTATGTTCAAAGACTGCAGATGAAATTGAGACGCATTATTTAAAAGCTACAAGAGTACCCTGGAGTATCTCTGAGGTCTTAGGTGGAAAGAAGAACCAGTTTTACCTCTAGAAGTTTTTCTGTATCTGTGCCTTACAAACTACTTTTCAGACTAATTTATTTTACAAATTTGAGCTAATTTGAAGTTACCAAGTTTGAGCTAATAGTTGGGTGTCCAAACTCAGTATTTAGTAGTTGTATTCTCAAAGGAAAATGCATCTTGCTGGATGCAGGAATTTTCTACCATAATTTTGTTGGTTTGTTTTCATTTCATAGCCTACTGCAATTTTATTCATTTTCCAACATTAATAATAATTAATTGAATTGTTACAGCAGCATCTTTATTCTATCCTAGCTACATGTCTCACCTCTACCTGTGTTAACTCCTCATATGTCACTTCCTTTTCTCCTGGGATCTCCAATTCTTAACCACATGCCAGAAGATTCACTGCAACACATATTTATCTTTCAATCCTCCCCTATGTTTGTTGCCTGGAAAAGATCACAATCATCTCATTAAGAAATGATGAGAGATCACACCACTATATGCCAAAGAAAAGAACCTTTCTGAGAAATCAAAGGAGGGTGAACATATTAATGAACTAATATATAGAACACTTGGAACTGAGGTGATAGTCAGAGTCATAGGCATCAGTTTTATAAACTAGAGAATAAGGAAAAAATTCACATGCATTTGTTTGTACAATTTTTGGACTTTTTTCTCTTTTATTTACATGTGAATTCTTAAAATCTTAAGTTTTTTCTTTTCGTGTTTCATTTCACCCGTAATTGTTCATCTGATAGGTTTTGGTACCTTCTCTACATTAATTTCTGCTGATACCTTTTACTGTATTTTTTTTGGCCACTATGGCAACTTGTTTCATTGTTCCTAGGTACATCTAATTTCTTGGTATGCTTTAAAATATTTTCCTTTTTTTTTGGGAGGGGGGGTTGGGAAGGGGAGGAAGACGGGGTGTATCTGTCTCAATAAAAATTATTAACGGCTTCTTTAAAACGTCTGTAAAGTACTCATGCATCCAAATTTCAATGAAATATGGCCTAATGCATATTACTATTTCTAATTAAGTAATTTCAGTTTGATTCTTAGTGGAAATGCTCAAAACAGCCCTTCCTTTTATTGTCTTTAATAAATTTCAGATAGTTCAAATTGTTTACTATTTCCATCTTTTTATTTTTTAGTTCATGAAATTTCATGGAAAGTGATGAAATCTCAAAAAAACTGTGAAAAACTTTTCAATTTTACAGTACCTTATTGTTAATCATTACCTGAAAAGAATCTGTAAAAATTGCATGTCTTTTGATGACCAGTTTCACACATCAAATTGGTTTTTTTCACCCAGATCACCTTGTAAAACACTCAGTTCAAAAGTAGCCTAAATTCAAGCAAATTATTTCTAAATACTGTTTTACGGTAAAAGTAAAATGGCTCACCTAGTTTTACCTGTTGCTTTCTGACACATGCTGAAGAAGCAATGATGTATAAATTATTGTGCTCTATTTGACCCATGCAACAGTTCAAAATGTTACCAGCAACCTGTGCATCTTTATTAGGCTAGAAGGATTTTTTTTCACTCCCCTTGAGCAGATTTACACATACTGGTTTTGTAATTCTCACATAATATTTCTTATCACACACAACTTCCACTGAAGAACTGCATACTCAGCACACTGCCATCTATCACCTGAAGGCTTGAGAAGACAGAGTAGGAAAGAGACTCCTTTCCTTGCCCCTATGCCTGCTATATTTCATTCTTTTTATGATTTGTGGGTTTTCATTTTTACAAACAGCAAGTGACATGGCGAAGACCTGCCAGTTCCATCAAATGCAGCTGTCCCTATCACTTCAAAGAAATTTACTTCCACACTTACAAAGATTAAAAAAAACCCCATGCAAACACACAAAAACTTCCATAATTGGAAAAGGAAGTTGTCTCAGAATGTACAGAGATTTTATATGTGGCACCACTTCAGGAGTGTTTCCCATCCCCTGTAACTGGGAAAGAAAAATACGATACTTGGTTGTCTCTTGTTCTAGCACATGATCTAGATTCACTCTCTTTAATTTCAGATTTTTAACCTAGGTGCCTTTGCAAGGGCACTGCTGTAATGTCTTTCTACTGTGAACTGAGAGCGGTGGAGATACGTCATAAGCCGTCCACATTCCCAATAAGAGATTTGTAGAGTTGCCTTGATTAGAGAAGCAATCTTAGATGTGTGTACTCCCAAATTGCTTATACAGATCTATGAAGTTTAGATTACATGAATCTGTGTTGGGAATCGCTCATGACTTGGCATTTCTGGATGTTGCTAATACTGAAATCTCTGCCTTTGGCAGTTTTTAATGTCATTATATTACAAGCCAAAGTCCAAAAGCTTATTTGGAAAATATCAAAATACTACCAGGCTCTAAAAAAAATATTAAGAGAAAAATCTTTGAATACTCTGTAATGCTCTTAAAATTCCATATCATAGCTGATAATAACAGGAAAAAAAAATCTTGTGGACTTTGTTCCAATATTTTGTAAGTGATAAAAATATTGTTGATTAAACTATTCATCCAATACATTCAGTTAAATAAAATTACTAGTGGATAGATGTTGATAGTCAATACCAAAGCCAATAGAAAATGGAATTTGCAACCAATACAAATAGTCTGACCCTGTAATATTTAATTTTTGATGCCTTCAAGTAGTTGTGATGGGGATGGACAGTATCAGTTGGTTTGATTTTTTCCATATTAAACTATAGTTTAATATGAATACTTGAACACTTTTAAACTGGATTTACTTTAGTGAGAGATGAGGCTACTCACCTCCTGAAAGGACTGCAGCAAAGACTCTGAGGGTGTGTCCTGTGTACATACAGCTGAAGGCACTGAATTATTTTCACTGTGTCTGAGCAAACTGGAAAACATCTTTGAGGAGCTTAATACATTAGTTACCTTATGCTGAACTTTCAAGACTGAATTTTACACCAAAACACTTCTTTTTCCTGCATGCTTCTTTTCTTTACTGCTCTTTCAGATATTTGCATATCTACTTTTCAGGTGCCTAACTCTATAAACAATGTTTCAAAATTCAAATTCAAAGAAAAGCCAGTAAAAGCCAAGCATCCTTGTGTTTTCAATTCAGATAAACTTACCTTGGTAAACAGAAATAAATAAAAGAGAACACCAGTACAACTGTGTGGCCTTTGTTTTTCTCTTTCGACTTAGAACAAAAAAATAAAAGACACTCAAAATGAGTAGATGACTTCTAGAACTTCTACAGGGATACACAAGGCAGGGATTTGAGAAAACATCTGCAGGATGTACACTGTATTAACACAGTGGTAGATCAGAATCCTCTTGTCCTACTGTAATGAAATGCTTATTCTATTTATAAAGATGAAGGTTACCCTATCATTATGCACTTTAGGAAAGTGAGGACAGAAGCATGTCTGCTGTTTGTGTATTGTTGCAAAAAAAGTTCTCATTACATTAACAGCATTCACAGGAAAAATAATGCCACAGTATCAGCTTTTATATTGGCTGAGAAGATGCAAATGTTTGTAATAATATGGTTTAGTCCCAGGTTTGCAAAAATGAATGTACCCAATATAATAACACTACAGAAAAGCACCATGAAAAGAGAATGCTGTTATCATAATAAAACAGACACTTTAAAAATATTCTACTCAAAGCCTTGATTTCTCTATACAATTGTGACCTGCTGACAATGTGAATCAGTTTTTAATGTATTTTGTATTAGTACATTGTGTCAGTAGGTCCCAAAGCTCTGCAACAAGCTCTTATCCTTATAGGTTAAGAAAAAGGATGAGAGATTGCTGAAAGGAGATGCTTAACACTGCTGATGATATACAGTAAATCCAGTAGATCCAGAAAAATTCTTTTTATTGTTTCTGACTGCTTATTTTTCTTTCCCACATGCAATCTTTGAAAAGGGCCCTTTCATTTTGACTGCATTTATTTATTCTTGCTGTCTTCTGTTCTTTTCTATTTCCATCTGTCCTGAACACATCCTGAGAAGCAGTTCTGCTTTGTACCCTGCCAGGCAGACTCTTTATAAACACATTCCTCAGAAAACAGAGCCTTAGAATGACCAACCTTTATCTCATAAATGTCTTGAGATTGTAATTTTAATAGGATCACAGCACAAATAAAGGTAATAGGTTTGAAATAATTCTGAACTTGGATGAGATTATTATGTTTGAAAAATATCTAAAGTAACTGTTTCAACTTTTTTTTTTTGTCTGTATGTGTGTGAATATCAGAATCTGCTCATCAAGGAGGAAAGAGCACAGAACTGTGTTTTCCCTGGTTTTGTAACCCCTCAACAGTCATTGATTGTTTAAAGAAAAGTTTTGAAAGTGTTTCAAGGCCAAGTGTCTCCAGTTCCGTGGAACGCTCCTCTAGGAGACAAGCATGATTGTGTCTCTTCAACCTTGGAACATTGTGGCGGTGGCCCAACCCACATTTCATGTAACGGACATCCCGTGGGTTGATTTCGCTGCCCATGACTCCGCCTCCGAGGGCGGGGTAGAGGAGGAGGCAGAGGTGTAGCCCCTCCGCCCACTGGGCGGACCTGGGAATGTGTCTCCTCCCCTGGGCCTCTGGAACCTTCTCCCTTCCCCGAGTTATGATTGGTTCTGATGACTTATGTTTAATAATTAGGCTATTGCCTATTCTATTAAGTTCTAGAAGTTTCTGTTGTTTCATGATGGTGATTGGTTGATTTAAATGTGTTCCTCCCCTTTTGTTGTCTAATTGGATAAATGTCATTCCCTCATCACTCCCTCACTGGTTGTTCCCTTATTCCTCCCCTTGCTCCTCCCTCCTATAAAGTGGCATGCAACGCCTGCTCTGCAGGCTGTTCTGGCAGCGCCTCCCTAGTGCTTGGAAGCCTGTCAGACAGTTAGACTCTAGTGGCTGGTCCCCTTCAGGGATAAAATAAACGCCTTGGAATATACCAATCCTAGAGTCCTCCTTGGTTCTTTGTCCTTGTCGGCTGCGACATTTCACCGGAGCCTTGCCAACCCCACCGGCCTCTGGCTACAGAGCCCCGGGTAGAGCTGAAGCTCCCCGGGCGAACACCTGCGCTTCGATCGCTGTACGGACTCCTGCGGGCGTGCTGAGATACTGGCACTGTCCAGTGCGGAGGACATACGGTTGCTGCCTGCCACGCCACCGGGCGGCTAGTGGCCAGCGCGGCAGAACATTTTGACATTTGAATCTCTGTATAAAAAATAATAGCTCAGTTTCCAAAATAAGGCTTGACAGTGTCCTTACCAAGAGACGTCTTTAGCATCAGCTCCAAATACACAACTGAAAACACTAGTTATTGTTTGAAAAATAACAAAATTTTCTCACCTCCTCAGCAGTGAGTACTCTGCGATCATATAAATCAAAGGTACACCTTATTGTACTGTGTCCAATAGGAGTGACTTGTATGCAATACTACACGGGATGAATTCAGGTTTCAGAGCTTATCAGTTGGTTATGATAGTGGTTACATTTTAGGCTTGCAGGTCTTTTTTTTGCTCTGATACTAAGTATCAGATGTCTCTGATCTATGTTTTATGTTCCCGTTATACTCTGTCAAGCTCTGCTCAGTGGAGTTGAAAGGTTGATACACTCGCTGTGTCACCACCATATGTGGGATATGCATGCCTACCCACAGCTTTCTCATGCCATCTTAGGCGCTGCTTTGCTCTCCTGGCATCTAGCTACTACTCTAGAAAGACACAAGTCTTCCTGACAGCACTGTGCAGAAGCTTGAGATGCTCAAAGGCAATCTAGATAGCACTTGATACTAATTTTCAAAGCAGCTAAACCTTGCCTGAATTCCCACTTTAGAGCAAACTGAAGCACTCTCTAGTTCTATTGATTGTGCTGATGAACCTCACAGATTATAGTGGAAGCTCAGAATCTGAGCTCAGTGATCAATACCTGTCTGTAGACATGTCAACATAGATGTGTAAATATGGAGATGAATCACATCAAAGACTCAATTCAACACACATTTGAATTTACTGAACACCTTCTAAAATAGCACTGAGCTGGCATATATGATAGCTCATTGAGAGAAAGCATGCACTCCTCCTGAGGTGCGGCTCCAGGCCAGGTGGGATACCTCAAGGCATCTCAGGCAGCATTAGATGCTGACACACAGAGAAATCAAGCTGTCACTCTCGTTATGCATAAAGAGGTAAGAGTTCTCACCTCACTGGCTTGCTCTGAGAACAAATACTTAACCCAAACTTTGAAGATGGAAAATAAGACAAAATTGTTAGGACAGTACATTAAATTGATACTGCCAGGCCTGCTGGAAATAGACAAACATCCAACTTGATGCTTAAAATGCAAGTCCTCTTGATTTGAAAGGTTGAAATAATTCCTTACAATGTATTTCAGTTAAGTGTTTGTTACTTACGAGCAGTGTTAGCTAGCAATATGAAAACCTGCAGTTTCAACATGTAAGCCTGCATTTGTTTTTACAAGCAATAGAATAAATGACTGAACACATTATAAATGACTCAATGTTTCTTCATTCAGAACAATGTTTTCTTAGTACCTGTTCAAACTACTCTAATTAAAAAAATTAAGACTTGAAATTTGGCTTTAAAATTCATTCTGTAATGAAACTAAAATGCAAATATAGCAGAAATCACTGAAACATTCAGATAGAAAATATTAGAAAGATTATGCAAGTTATCAATCTGTGGTATAAGAATAAAAGTATTTTTCTCATCCATAATGTGAAAAACAGAGCTGTTTAACTTTACATTTGTTTGTGAGCCATAATCCTTGAATCCCACCATCTCAGAACGCAGATGACAGTTTTATCTTATCTGCTGGTTCAGTCTGGTATGGAGAGTGAAAAGGAAATAGCAATGCTGCCTGCACAAGTACTTTTGCATGTTTTAAGTCAGAAAACTGTAAATTATGACATGTTGCAAATAACTTTCAAATAGTTTCCTCAAAATATTTCCCACACTATGAAAATAAAGCATAAAACTAATTTCTGTAAGTTTTATCTCACTGAGTAACTACTACTCATATAAAAACTATACAAACCTACTCTATAGGAAATGAGGGTGCTGAATATCTTTATTTCCAATTTAAATTTCACTAGACATCTCCTTTAAACTTAAAATATTTTGGTAATGGAGATAAATATGCTTAGCTCCTCAAACTCCAGCTCTGAAGGAGAGTGGTCTAAATCAAAGTTGTTAGTTTCAGCTGGCTAATATTTAATAATTAATTGTTTTGCATTGTTTTTCTCTCTAAGTTACACAGGTGAGAGGAAAGTACAAAGAAACTAATGTGTGTGAGAAGATGCTGAAAAGTACAGTACAGGGAAGGTGGCAGGCAGTTTTCAGTATGGCTCTGATAATGCTCATGAATCATGAAAACAAACACTCTGCATACTAAGCTGATGATTTCTTTGTGGCAGGGATGCTTTGTATCTCCACTTACGCCAAACTGCAAGGTATTTTTGTGATGCAGGCCACTGCTCCCAGGAAGTTCATTGCTTTGAACCAGGAGGTGAAATATTAGTCATGGACTACTCATCATCTTCATGTATTTGAGTATTTTAATGCAGTTTTCCCAAAACAGCAGCTAGGGGCAGAAAATTTGCAATGACACCCCAGCCAGTAATCAAAGGTTTGTCACTGCTGTTATGGAGGCCAAGTTTTGCTAACACTGTACCTCTCCTTGGATGTCCTGCTAAGAGAGTGGGAGCTTTTTACATTCTTCTCAGTGGACTCTGTGGCACAGTTGCATGTTTGAACCCTGATACTCAAAAATGGAAATAAAAGATCGTAAGATTAATTGTTTTCTGAGTTTTGACACAAGAAAAAGCAAACAGCTCTAATTCCCCTTCCACACTTTCAGATCTCATCCTTCATTGATACTCAGCCAGGTGTTAGGTTAGTTTTGCATCAAAACAGTAACTTCAAAGAGTTCTTTTAAAAAGAATAAAATGAAGTAGAAAGAGAAGACTGATTTTCTCTGTCCACTGCCACTGGGCTCATTGCCCATTTCTTGTCTTTCATTTTTTAATTTGTTAATTCTAATGAAAAAGTGTTTGCATGGCAAGTTCAGAAAGCTTTGGCAATACAACACTTAGGACAATCTCATTTTTTATAAAAATGAACAAAGGGCACCCACTCACTCTAAGATTGTTCTGCGGATACTGTAAATGAATGAGACATTTATTTTTGTGCCAGCTCAATTACCAGTGTCGACAAGATTTGCATATATTTTGGCCAATGCACTGCACAAGGTGGTAATAAAATAGGCCTTTTATATCTGAGTCTAATTTACTTTAGTTATACTCATTAAAAATGTGTTTTCATGTGAAAGGAATTTCAGAGAGGAATACTTTGGAAATAGCAACATCACCGAAATGTTTGCTATACAGCCAGTATCAAGAATTTTACAGCTGAGAAAGAGCATTTTTTTTTAGGAAGAAATTCCCAGGTTCTATGAATATAAGACTCCTGTTTTGTTGGTTTTTAATCACTGTTAGACTCAACATTGCATGTTTAACTATTATGCTTATTAGTTGGTGTTAATAGCTGTATGTTTTTTAAGTAACACAAGATATGGAGTAAAAAAGCCAGCTCACTGCATATTTTGCCATTTTCAGGGACATTACCCACAGAAAGGCTACTCACAGAAGGCAAAAATCTGCTCTACAAGGTCTTATTCAGTGTAAATTCTGTGTAACTGTGCAACAGTAAGGCTGAAGGGATCATTTTAAACCCATTTTCTTTAAATGTGTAGAAAATCATGAGTGAAATGCTTCATGAGCACTACTCTGGTTTTAACAGGCTCATAACATTACATTTTATTGCGCATTAGGAACGTGCTTGATCTAAACAAACAAACAAACAAAAGGCAACAAGAACAGCATGTTTAAACAAAGCTTAATCAAACAGGGTCAAGACTATGTATTTGTCAAACCTGAATAAAATTATCTGCCCAGTGTCATATGAACAGACCCTGAAGAAGCAGGATTATCTTTCTATTGTGTTTCTTAAGTCTTGGGTTTGCTCCTGTTTAAACTGTCTTGAGAATATACTGGACTGCTAATTGAAATAAGAGCAGAGAAATGAAAAGAATCCTGTCTTTCAGTTACCTTGCCTCCTTACTGAATAGAAAAATGCAGAGGATCTAGCTCCCTCAACACAGCAATACACACTATCTGTAATACTGAAGCTGTTTCCAAAGATATAATGTAATTTTTCTTCAGAGATAAGAAACAATGTCTTTTTGTGGCAAATGCAATTCAGGGATACACACCATTTTCATAGTTTGATAATATGAAAATAAAGGAAAAGAGGTGATTGACCACAATGCTCTGACAGGCTGAATTAATTTTTCATGAAACACAGCTATCAAATCATGTCCAAACAGAAAATATTCTAACCTGAAAAAACCAGTCTTTTTCCTACAGCCAGAATGGCAAAACCTGGGTATGAAGTTAATACTGTTACTAAGGCTAAGTAGAACCAGTATCTATCAGAAGCCCTAACATTTCAGTAGGTTCAAGGTGAAGTAATGTGCCAATCACAGAGAGAAAAATCAAAAACTGCCTCAAATTGCATTCCCTACTTTCAAAACAGGTACGAGCTGCTGCACGACTTACATCAACCAAAATACAGTTGTCTTTGCCAGTAATTTCAAGAAGCACAGCATAAACTGTCATTAATGATTTTGAAGTGTACTAATCTGTGGAAGTATTATGACATGTCAGACCAGATAGACAGTAGCTAAGCAATTGTGAAAAATGTATTTCTTATAACTGAAATAATACTTAGCTTTATAATTAAAATTCTAGGAGAGAGAGAATAAGTCATTATGAAAATATATAGCTTTAATTTGCAGACATATAAACACTTTTGGTACATTACAGACATGATGAGAGAAATCAAAATAATAATTTTTAAGCATAACACTAATTTATCTTGTTCACACAGAGAAATTTGATGCAATCATCATACAAAAGATAGTTCTCAGCTCTTAAAATGAAGTGAAAGTAATACACACTGATAAAATTGCTGCTTTGTCGCAGAGGATATAGCAAAGAATAAATTATCAAGAAAATATGCCACCAGTCTTACAAGTTAGATTTTGGATCTAATCCAAAATCAAAGCCAATGAAAAGGAGCCAGGAATGGTCGCCAAAAGTCAGAAACAAGATCTTTCACATGAAATACCAATCCAGAAAGGAGCAAGTCAGAATAAAAAAGTCCTACAATTCCTTAGAATGTGAAGTGATTTTTGTTTTCATCTGGCAGATCGGATTCAGAAGTAACACATAACAAAATCTACTACACAACCAAACTGATGGAGTACTACTGACAGATTGCTCAAAGTACAAAAAAATACCACCACTTTTGTGACAACTAAAGATTTAGCCATTTCCTTGCTTCCTTGCATCTGGCATGTTTATGAGGATGAGGATGGGGCTCTGTCATTATTTGCTTTAGGAAATATTAAATATAGTTTTTTCATAAAAATGACCAGCAGATTGCTGGAGCAAATGATAATGAGGGTGAAATCTGGAGAAAAATGAATGACATATCACAGCAGTTCAGATTCTCATTACAATATCTTGCATTCTTGCTCAACAGGAATTGCACTTCTTGTTAATGCCTCTTCTATCCTACTGTATAAGCTTTACTTGTGAGGTAATAAACATTCTGTTTTTCATTACTAGTGCATTTCAACATACTTATCATTTTTATTATACATACATTGGGACAGACATTTCTTTTTTTTTTGCAGTGGTTAAATGTCTGTATGTCAATAGATATTTTATATTAAAATCAATATATTTAAAATATATTCTGTTTATCTCATGGACAGTACCTCGAACAGTTCCCTGCTCAGGAGCATCTGATGCCCTCTCGTGGTTAAAAAGACTTTTAAAACTTGAGTTTAAAAGAATCATCTTACCTTCCCCTTTTTTATGTTCACTGATCTTACTGATTTATGAAAGCTGGAAATGACGTCCATGTTTTTATAGTCAGAGTGCTAGCTGTTAGCTACTAATGTTTCATAAAAAAGCTGTACACTGAAATTGAATTTAAAAAACTGTAAACAGCTATTTACAATTATAATATTATTAAGTTATAAATTAGCAGTCCTTCATTGCAACCTCTGTCAATACAACCTACAGCTAGGTGTTTTAGTGTTGTCCGGGGTTTTTCAGATGTTGTATTTATACACAAAGAAACATTAAATGTTAGAAATCTCCACTGGTTTCTTCTCCAACATGTGCAGGTTAATTCTTCCATTTAATGGGATTTGTACTTCCAAGTTTTCATCTGCTCTGTGATGCTTTTTCCCTTTTCTTAGACAAATGTAAATTCCCATCCCTGTTACTAAAGCAATTGAACCCAAGCTTATTATTGAAAGGGCTACCAAGGTAGGCATGCAGGATGCTGACTCCATTTTTTTATGTGTAGGCTCTATGGATATTTGTGGCTGCTTTTCTTCTACACTGATATCAGGCTCCTTCCTTAATAAACTTTCGATGTAGCTCTCATTGCTGACGGTATCGTTGACGAAAAGGTTCACCATGACAGTGGAATGGAGAGGTTCTGGGTAGCCGTGATCACTAACTTTTACAAGCAGCCGATAGAGGCCATAGTCATTTTGCATCAGGGACTCTTCCAAGGTGATATTACCAGTTTTGGGGTCAATCCTAAATGACTCAGGTCGAGGGCCTCTTCTTCCTATGATACTGTAAGCTATGACTGCATTCATGCCAGTGTCCTTATCGACAGCATAGACCTCAGTGATGGGAGAGCCAGGAAGGGTAGAAGGAAGGACCAACAAGTACGACATATTAGATTGAGGAAACAAGACCAAAGGAGGGTTGTCATTTATGTCCAGAAGAAGGATAGTTATTTTTGCTGTAGAAGACAGGGCAGGATCACCACCATCAACTGCTTCAATCCACAGAACGTAGGAGCTTTGCTGCTCCCTGTCCAGGGAGACTTTAGCTCTCAAAACTCCTTTTCCAGTATCTATAACAAAAATATCACTTCCATTCAGAACTGAAAGGGCAACCCATCCATTCTGCCCTGCATCAGCATCTGTGACACTTATAACTCCAATTTCACCAAAACCTGGAAAGTTCTCTGGCACAAAAAAGCTGAAATCCTTATTGATAAATCTTGGACTGTTATCATTTTTATCCAATACAGTGATAGTGACAGTTGCTATTGATTCTCTTGGAGGGAATCCAGAATCTACTGCTTTGACAGTGTATCTGTATTTCTCTTTTTCTTCTCGGTCCAGTTGGGTGGAAACTGTAAGAACTCCTGTGGTTTTATCTAAAGCAAAATAGGAAGGGGCATCAGGACCTAAGAAATAAGACACTTGCCCTCTTTCTCCGCTGTCAGCATCAGTAGCATGCAGTTTGGTCAAAAAAGCATTGGGAACATTGTTCTCCTCAATGGACAACTCTATCAGCTGTTCAGAGAAAACAGGCGAGTTGTCATTGTCATCCACAACCTGTACTTTGATAACTTTCTTGACATGAAATCCTTCCGAGTTCCATGCAACTACGGAGATTTCATACAGCTGCTGTGTCTCAAAGTCCAAAGGCTTCGTGGTCTCCAATAGGTATTCATTGTTGTATGGCTTGTACGGTGAAAGTCTGAAAGGCCCATCACCATCCAAATAGCAACTGACTTTGTATTTTTCATCAGGGTCTTTGATGGTAAAAAATGCTATAGGTGTGTTGATAGGCTCCAGTTCCTTTAAGTAGACCACCCCTTCCACTTCATTAGCTATGAAACGAGGAACAACTTCAGGTGGCCTCATCATGACTTTGATGATGGTCACTAGCACTGTGATCACGGCAGGAATACAGCCAGGACCATTGCCCAGTATGATCAGCCTGTGGAGCCTCAGAGTGTCCCCATCAACTTTAGTGAAGAGTGTGATGGCTCCTGTGCTTTCATTCAGATGGAACAAGTCTCTGGATGGCTGGGGAACCTTCTGGCTGTACGAGTAGGTGATCTGGGCATTGGATCCAAGGTCCATGTCCACAGCGTGGACAGTAGCCACGTGTGTCCCTAGGCTGGAATTCCCATAAAGGGTGACATTGAGCTGTGAGTCATTGAACTGGGGGCAGTTGTCATTGATGTCGCTGATGCCAATAGTGAGGGTGGCACTGCCCACGAGCGGAGGTATACCCCCATCCTCAGCGATGATGACTGTGACATACTCGTCCTGTGTCTCCCTGTCCAGTGCCCCCATAACAATCAGGTAGGGAGTCCTCTCCCCATTCTCATTCTCTTCCACATCCAGGGTGAAGACACCGTAGTTATCTCGCAGGCGGTAGGTCTGGACACCATTGGTGCCCATGTCAGGGTCAAGGGCGGGGTGCTCGATGGCCAGGCGGGTGTTCACAGGTGCATTCTCAGGCACCGAGAGACAGATGTGGGGCACGGGGAAGCGGGGAGCATTGTCATTGACATCACGGATAGCAATTTTTACCTTCACCAGGCGAAAGTACTCCTGTGGCAGTACCAGCACATCCAGCAGCAGTAGACATGACTCTGGTGAGGGGGAGGAAGAGGAGACAGCAGCTGATCCCCCAAAGATGGTGGCCCCACTGCTCTCCACACATAGAGCTTCCCGGTCTATCTCCACGGATGAGGTGTGCAGCTCCCCGGAGCGGTTGTCCAGCTGCACATACTGTCCCCCCAAGCCATGGGAGGCCAGGGTGAAGGAGAGTGGGGGCTGCAGAGATGCAGGGTGTTGACCACCAGCCGTTGGGAGCCGCAGGTCACGGGCCAGGCTGCCGATGAGCACCCCAGCAGGCAGCCCCTCGTTGAGGCTGTAGAAGAGCTCAGTGGCACGGCTGTAACTGGCAAAGCAGTTGAAAGGCCCAACGAAGAGCAGGAAGAGGAGCAAGTGCTGAGAAGAAAGAGGCACAGGGGTGTGAGGAAGGGCTGGCGCCTCCCCCCGCCCACTGCCTCCCCCACTGCCACTTCGAGCAGAGAGTGCTGCATCTGCAATATGAAGCCATCCTCCCTCTCCCCACCATCCTCCCAGTACAGCAGCTACTTCCAGGGCGTACCCTCCAGGCAACACCAGCTGCATCCCCCACAGCAAATACGCACTGCCAGGATGGCTCGGGGGCACCCTGCCTCCCCCCGCCCCCCAGGAGCACTTGCGCCCCGACGTGCCATCTTCCCTCTTGCCCCCGCCCCAAGCTCGCCCCCGTCTCAGCAGCGGCATCTTCCCTCTCAACCACAAGCGCATCCCAAACCGGGGCATCCCCTTGCACATCCCCACATTTGCTCGCCCCCTTCCCTTTCCACAGCAGCAATGCGAAACGTCCCTCGCTGCCCCTACCCTCAG
>VZTH01009556.1:294085-312413 GCA_013397815.1 Aleadryas rufinucha | reverse complement strand
GCCCAGGACACTCCCCCTCCGCCGCCGCGCGGGAAGGGCCGGAGCGGGGGAACAGTCACGGGCACGGCTGCGAGGGGGGCGGGCGGGCGAGACGCGGGGGCGCGTCCGCGGAGGCTGCGGCAGCGCCGCGGGCAGCGGGCAGGGAGGGCAGCGGGCAGCGGGCAGGAAGGAAAGCGGACAGCAGGCGGGGAGGGAAGCGGCCGCTGTACTGAGCCCCGCGGCGCGGCCGCAGCGGAGAGCGGGGATATGGGAGTGTGTGTGTTCGCCCGGGCAGCGCCTGGACCAGGAAAAGAAGGTAGTCCCAACTGGAAACTAAGGCGAAAAAAGGATATTAAAAAATAAAATAAACTCGGCTTGTTCTTCGTCTTTGGAAAGATAGAGAGTGACTTTTTACACGGACCGATAGTCGTCGGACAAGGAGAACAGTTTTAAACGAAAAGACAAGAGATTTAAATTAGGTGTTAAGGAAGAAATTCTGTACGCTGAGGGTAGTGAGGCACTGGAACAGGTTGCCCAGAGAAGCTGTGGGTGCCCCATCCCTGGAAGTGTTCAAGGCTAGATTGGATGGGGCCCTGAGCAACCAGATCTAATGGGTGGCATCCCTGCTCTTGACCAGGGGGGTTGGAACTAAAATGATCTCTAAGGTTGCTTCCAACCCAAACCATTCTGAGATTCTATGTTGTGGCATGAGTGTCAGCAAGCAAATCGAGAATTAACAGCTGCGTTGGCATTGCTGAGCCTTGGTGAATATTGAGCAGCTTGTGTGTCCATGAAATGAAAGTCATGTTTTTGAAGAGTTTGTAAGCATTTGTTTGGTGGAAAGAGAGTCCTGCTAAATTAGAGCAGCAACTGTGATTTGCTGCTGGCTAAGAACTCAAAGGTCCTCTGTGACAGAAACGTGTTTTCATTTTATAGTGTCCAGTCACTATCGGGTAGGCTGTAACCCTGCCATAGAAATAGACATGAAATTAACAGAACTCGGGAAACTTTAGATAGCGCAAGACCAATTACACATTTATTTAACATGTTGGACTGTCAAAAGGATTGCTAACCTCCCCAGCATTCCTTACACTGTCTGTCTGCAACACCTCAAATGGAATTTTAGATGTCCATCTTTAGCCTTAAGGTGCTCAATGGTCTGGATCCAGGCTACTGCTGAGTGCTCAAGTACTGGGACTCTTGTAGGCAGCTGCATTTGTCAAGCACAGTGGAGCTGCCCTTCACAGAGGTGAATTCTGTGTAGAAGCTGGAATTCTGTGAATCACAGGGCCTGAAGACCACCTTAAGTGGCTCCATGCTCCGTGGGAAGCACAGTGTACAGACATTTGATCTCAGCTTAGGCACTAAAACCAGAGGACTGCAGAACATTTTCCTCCAGTCAAAGCAAAAATTACTCTTCCCTTTTCTTTTTACAACTCCATGAGACAAACTCAATGTCCAATCCAAAGCAAAGAAGCAAAAAACTCTGTAATTAGAATTTCTGTCTAAAACCGACTTAATGCCTGAGTCTTTTGTAAAACTGCATCTTTCAAAAGTAAATAAGTGAAACCTACAGATATTGTCTAGCAACTCTTGGGATGTTCTCCTGTGTTGTGAGGATGAGGGCAGTGGCAGAAGCTGAATAGAATAGAATAGAATAGAATAGAATAGAATAGAATAGAATAGAATAGAACAGAACATGATAGAAACAAAACCTTCCAAGACTGACTTTCTCTGGGGCTGTAAACAAATCATATTAATTCCTTTGTCCCATATTCTCCATCCTTAAAATATAAATAGTGCAATACTGTTTGTCTGAATTAGAGCTTTACCTCATTCTTGCTAAAGTCAGTGGCAGTGGAATCAGGCTCTGCTTTATTCAGTGAAATCCTTGGAAATATACTGTGATTTTAATAACCATTTCATCTTAAAAATGACATTAGCACAATAATCATATGTGACCTGAACAGCGAAGCATTACAGTACTAACAAAAGGCCTGGCTTTATTTATTATTCACCAATCTCTAGAGTTTTGAAACCACTCAGTATGTACCACCCTTATAAATTGTTTATATCTTTGCCATTAATTTCTAGCATAAATAGAACAGACAATGCAGTGTATACAGTTCAGGGCAAACATGTATAATTTAAGAAAGAAATCAAACTACCCAAGTCCTTTACTAAATTCTCATCCGTGTGCACTGTTCTGAGCACTGCTTGGTGTTAAAGGTGCCCATAAACAATCCTGTTTAAGTTAGTTTGACTGGACATGCATGGCAGATGCTTTTAGTTGACTCACATCTGCTCTAATTTTATTCATTTCAACAGAAATATTGACTCATTTGGATTTCAGTCAGATTTTGACACTGACTTATGTGGAGGTTGAATTTCATGGACTGATTATAATTTTAGCTTTAGTGAATCAGTAGTCTTCTCATGAATTAGTCTGAAGTCCCTATAGAACTCTACCTTTAAGTTTTGGTTTTTTGTTTCTCTGATGTCTCAGTTTCCTCTTATGCTATTTCTTCCTCTTATGCTTTTGGAATTACTGACCTATTCCTATACCATTTTTCATACCATTACAGCCACTGCATTTCCCTTGGGCTGCTGAGAGAGTAAATGATGACTCTACTGTTATAGTATTCAGGTTTTCATTATGCTTGATGACTTTTGTTTTATTAAAGCCCAGGTATAACAGCAGAATTAGAAGTTTTCTGGAGCATCTGGTACCTCTATAATATTTTATTTTGTTAGGCATCAGAAACATCTAGTAAGTCTTAAAGTCCATAAAGACTAATGTGTCCAATAAATCTCCTGGTTAAGAAGTACTCCAGCCTGTTGAAGGAGAAGTATTCCAGCTGTGTGTGGGATATGGAATGAGGGGTGTGAGAGAAGCAGCAGTATAGAAAAGATACCAAATTGGCTCCTTCACTCCTAGCATTATTTTGGGGGAAGAGCCCCTTCCAAAATTGTGGGAAAACATTGAACTGATTTCAGTGTATTTCTATGTTGAGTTATGTTTTCTGGGACAAAGATGTTAGCAATTTATAAGCCGAATTCCATTCAACCACAGATAGTTAAACATATCTTTTAAACTTGCATTTTTCTATGTAAAATCTGATTATCCCTGCATTTAAGATTAGTATTGTAATTAGTAATTAAGAAGGAGCAAGTAAGAGCATTTCTGTGGGTTCTTGATTGCATCAAGTATGTTACAAACCTCAAGTCTGAGATCTAGTGACAAGCCCTCCAAGAAGTGTCACAGCTATTGATAAATACATCAGAAGAAGTACATTATTGCTATGGTAAAATAGAGTATTTATTTTACTTTATCGTGAATAAAGGACATAGCAGGTATTGATACTCAGTTGAAATGCCTTGGTTTTGTGGGCGGAGTTCCAGTGGCAGATGGGAGCCTTCCCAGATGATTCATTCAGGACCATCACTTCTGAAAGAGAATATCAAGTAGTATCTTTTGGCATGGCTGGCAACTGTGGCCGACTTTTACAGAAGATAGGGATGAAGGTACCTGTTGCCCCCTCAATCTGGCAAAAAGCTCTCTGCTACAGCCTGTGGTTGTACAGAGGAAGATTGTGCTGTGAGATTTCCCCATCAGTGAAATTCAACTGATTCAGATGACAAACTTTGTAAGACTCTAGTCAGTGTGATGCTTTGAGATGGATGCTTTTCAGTGGGGAAACAGTCACATTTTGTAGTGAAAGCCCTGGTGTGAGTATTGATTTCTAGTCACAGGAAGACTAAGAAAGGCACATGACTAACAGACTGCCTCTTCACCCAAGATTTTAAACTGCAGGAGATACAGGGCGAGTAAAGGGGATCCTTTTAACTTTTAGCAATATTCACTTTTTATTGTTTTGCTGCTTAGTAAGGAAAATGCCTTACATCCTGAACTTCCTGTGCAGGATAGCGGATTTCAGTGTGAAAGACTCTATGAATATTAGATAGTGACCTTTCTTGCAGAAGTACAGAGCATCTGGTACTTGCATTTTACTGAAAGCTGTGATCATTCTGTGTCACTATAGATCAGACCTAGCATGATCATTTTCTGTTCTCAGCACGGAGCAGGAGAGGGGCCTTGGCACTGCTTTCCCTTGTGTCACTGTAAGACAGCAGAAACTCTGGGTCCAGCTTGAATAAAGCAACAGTCGAGCTGGAAATTGGATGACTCTTTGGGGTTTATATCACTCAAATCTCCAGTTACCCTTTCAAAGGGCTGGTTCTTGTAAACTCTCGCAAGGCGAACCTGCAAGGTTCTGCTCAGCAGCTTTTCATGAACAAAACTCTGCTGTGGTCATGACAACCTTACAAGAAAGTAGCTACCATGTGAAAGCAGTTTCTAAACTTATGAAGGAATACCCCACGAGGCAATGCAGTGTTTGATAGGAAGGCTGACAGAGGTGGATGGGATTTTCCCTTCTGGTTAGCTTAGTGCCTATTGGGGACTGCTGTGTTGAAGTGTCACAAATCAGAGCTGATAAACACTGGCAGAGAAAAGAGACTTGGGAAAAAAAAAAAACCTCCTGCAATCTCTAAACCAAGTATTTGACACATTTGACCAGCTTCTTCCTTAGATTCTTTTGAGGTTTCATAGAAGTATGAGTTCTTTGATTATGATGTTTGTGTATATCTCCATGCATTTTGTGCTTTTCTTTTTATCTGGAAAAATGCCAATATAGTCCAGCAGTGAGAAGGATTACCTTCAGTATATTTTTAGTCTGATCACAACTTTATTTTCAAAAGAAAACCTAATTTAAAATTTATTAACTAAACCTGATTTTCTAAAAATATAAGAAGAAGGAAGGCTTTAACTCAGATTATATTCCAGGCACATCTTTTTACCAGAGCTTTTTATACTGTGTTACACAGCATATGAACTTTTGCTTCCACTGACTTCTTGTGTAAGGCTTAAAATAATAATGAAACAACTCTTGTTTAGTACAAGCCAAAGCACAGCCTGAGCTATAGTACTAATATGACACTGCTAAAAATTATTAATACCATAAGTCTTTCATTACAGTCCTTATCACATTAGTTCAGGGACAGCATTCCAGCTTCTGCCAGCTCACTGTGTACATAATGTCTGCAAGTTATGAGAGTGCCATGAATATGTAGATATTTCTTAATTGACTTCTCACTGACATTAAGACATGGCTTCTGAGCTGAAGTGACAACCTTTTAGTGCCAGAAGCCACCTCTGAGGGGAGAACACTGCTCACGGCAATGGAGGACAATGCACTGAAGAAGCCCTGTGATGTGCAAGGTAGCCAAGACTCCAAGATGTGTGTCAGATAGTTCTAAGCCAACTACCAACCGCCTGCACCCGTTCAGTTTTCTGAGGTGGAAATGGTTAAAAGTGCATATAGTGCAGCAATACAGAGACTTTTTCCTCTGATTGCAGCAGCTCCAATGATATCTCAGCCTTTCTTAGTTCCTCTGAAACAGACAGTTGTATGTATTTTTCCATGTCAGTTGAACTGCTTAGCTCTGCTCTGAAAAACATACAGTATGTTATAGCTTAACCTGAGCTCTTTGGCTGTGCAGGATGGACATTTGCTTCCTTGACACTAAATCATTATATGAATTTTCCAGGGACCAGATTCTGTCATCTTCCCTCAGTCTATATTCAGGTAAAAAATCTTAATGAAGTTGTTCGCTCTAATTCCTGAATGCTATCTTATTCCTTGCTCACCAAAATTCTTAAATAACCCAAAAAGTTTTTTACTGAATGCAGGATAATTACTATGTATTCTGGGATTTGGGCCGAATTCTATCTTTTGTTTAGACAAGCGAATTGACCAACTCCCAGTGGGATTTAACATGTTTTTATGTCTGTGATGAAATGAAGATAGTAAAACCAAACAACTTAATGCCTAAGCTACTTTTTAGATAATAGGAAAGCATTCTGGCTGTATGCCTCAGAAATCCTGCAGCTGATAGGAGCTTTATTGTTCATGTTGTCACTCTGATCACTCAGCTCCCATTCTGAGATAAGAGACAATAGTGTTTTCTCTGCAGAGGCCCTGATTTCGCTTGGCAGAGCTGAACAAATGGTTGGAGCCAAACCTGCTCTGAGGTTCATCCAAATACAGATTTTCTTGAGTTTGTAAAAGCCTTCAGTCAGATCAAAACCATACTTCTGTCTTGTCCAAGTTTCATATGTAGTGAAAAAAGAGTATTATTCATTAGAAAGAGTAGGATTTGCTTGCTCTAACTTTGCTGTCTCAAAATCAGGCATCCAGTCTATGCCTCTTTTTTTTTTTTTTGTTCCTGAAGTATCGACATTTCCAGGGTATGTAAGTGAAAGGCAGAGGTGTCTAAAACAAGTGAGACAAGTTGTGTTCTCTTTCTCTTTCAACTAAAAATTCAGGCTAGAGTGAGAAGCTCAGAAATAGATGTTTAAATTTTATCTGTTTAAAAGTAGATTTCAGAGAAAGAGAATGCGGAGTGTGGAGTCACAGTAGTTATATTGCAGATATGACTTTAAACCATACTCTTTAAATAATCAGCAATATTCTTTGAGACCACTGTTAAAACTAAAAAGCCTAAATATAGGACACTAGCACTTCGCTTCTCACAAATTATCAATCAAGAAATATTTACAGATGCTACATCACAATCATTTTATACAGTAATTACATCTGACAGAAAAAAAAATCTATCTGATCTATCCCTAACAGAGTTCAGAAAGTAAAATTTGTTATGTACAATTATTTTTTTAAGTATTAGCTTTATTCACCAGACACCACTTTTTCTTCATACTTATACAGTGTAGCTCAGATAGTGAAGAAAATAATTTGCAGGAAGTTGATGTTTGAAGTTTTTACCCACAATAAGATAGCACTTTCATTTGACAAATTTGAGATTATATTTCTTTAAGCAGCACTGAAATATCGAATGTAGAGTTCGACAATTTCTCTATTCCTAGTTCTGCACATCTCTAGGACTCCACGAAATAACCATTTGGTTCAAGAAATCAAAAACACATCAAGCAGTTCAATAAAAGTCAAAAGGCATTTCCTTCAGCATAGAATAAAATTATCTAGTGTTTTACTTCTTCATGCAGTGACTTTTTTCAGGGAAAAAACAATGTACTTGTTTTGCTGAAAAATGAAAATGCATAATTCTTGGGAAAATGAGCAACATCTATGCAAGGGTAAAACATTTTTCTCTTTCTTTATGGTAATACGGGATTGTGAAGGAAATAGCAATTAATGCAAATTTCTATTTCAAATTTTATTTTAGTAAAGTACCGTCTAATGTGACAGTGTCAACAGCATTACCAAAATGTCAGTGTTTTTCCAATTCCTTAGGGATATAAAAAGCTCAATTTCAATTGTCTACCCAATGAACAAGAGCACAGAACTGCTATCTGGAATAGCTTTTGCATGGTAGATTGCTCTTCTGGTACATCTCCTCAAAAATTGATATGTGCATAAATAGTACCTCTATGTATAGAATACGGATTGTAAGTAAATTGACTGAGAAGATCTTAAGGCAGGGCAAAAATTAACAGTCCAAGGAACCCTACAGTAACAGAAACTGAATATATTCTGATTTGAATTGTGTGCATCATGCTGCAAAGGCAGAAAAATTAAAACATCTCTGTCGTATTGTCTGCATATTATGCAAGGTAGTTGTCTACATAGGGTCATTGAAAAAAAACCCCTTTTCTTGAATTAATCCTTTGTTTGATAATAAGTGATATGTATACCTTTTTAAAATATTAAGCAATGATCAACACAGGAGAAGAGATACTTACTAAGTGAACTATTGAAAAGAAACATTTTTTCCTGCATCCAGTATTAACTCAGGTCTCATTCTGATCAGTCTGAAATTTTAAGGATTATCTCTACTCTTTTACTGAGTGAAAGTAGAAAGATCACCTTCTGAAAAAACACAGTCACCACTGTGTTAAATGCAAATTCTTTTGATGTTGAAACCATTGTGTGGATGTATTAAGATCCTTAAATGTTAAAATGTTTTATATGTATGCCATACATATATCCAGTGTATGCCTTACTAAATTTTAGTGAACAGATCTCCTCCTCAGACCTGGATTGCCATGCTTGACCTTCTGTTACAGTAACGTCCATCTCTCACCTTCCAGCACAACCTGATACTAGCTTTTATAAACATAAACACAGTTGTTTCCACATAAAATAATGTAATGAATATTGATTTTTTTTTGTTTTTTTCAAAGACATAAAATTATCTTTGTTTTTTCTTCACAATGGTCTATTGATTTGTATTTAGTTATTAGACATTCATCCATTACCTTCTGGTTTTATGATTATAGCTTTATTGTCACCAAAAGCATAACCAGATTAAAATCTGGCCTGTGTGATTTGGACTGATATTTTTGCGTGTGCGTGTGTGTGTGTCTTGGAAAATGGAACATAAAAAAAATTGAAAATGTGCTATTGAGTGTTGCTAGTTCCAGTGCAGGTCAATCATTACTATGGGTCAATGGAAATAATAATAGTTATTACAGGTCACTGAACTTTGTAACATCAGTGGCTTTGCACTCTTTAGAAGCTATTTTTAGAATTTATAAAAGTAGTTCAAGTTCATGAACTTTTTTCTTCAGTAATTTGTACCCATGGCAAGTTTCAAGGTTGTTGTAATTTTAAACTGAAAGCTACAGGGAGAACTGTACAGAATCAAGACCTCCTACCAACTTAGAATGGATGTTTTTTCTCCCTTTACTGTACTTCAGAAGAAGTTCATGCCAGAGAGTAGGATTCAAAATAGCTTGTTGGTTGATAGGGAGTCACTTAAAATTATCATGGTCTCTGTGAAGTATCTAAAGCTCACTTGAGAGAAATATCACACAATTTTACTCACCAAATATGTCTTACAACTGGCTTGGTTTGCTTAAAGACACAGATTGCCATGACTGGACATTGAAGTATCAAAAGAGCCTTTGACTCAGCAAAGGCGCCTCAACTTTACCTGAGGGATCAAGGAATAGGAAACTTTTTTTTTTTTTTAAGACTTCAGTAATGGCAGATGAGCTGCTAATCCATTTTTGTAAAATGGGCTGGTATTAGAGCATTGCTAGGGAATGTTCTTTCAGGACTTTCTTCTGAGACAACTATTTAAACCAAGAGAAACTTCATAGGAGTGTAATGAGGATGTATGAGGCAGAGTGCTTAGGAGTTAGCAAGGTCTTAAGTGTTATTGTTTAGTTGTATTTTGCTGGTTCCCCATTATGTGTAAAATTTAGGTGATTGGCTTCTCAGTGCACTTGTCAGATTAGATTCCTTTCCAAATTTCCTATCTTTCTACTGGTAGCCCACGTATTCTTCACATGTGGTCTGAGAAGAAACCTAATTCTTACATTTCTTGATCAAGACCTAAGCAACTATGGTGAGTTTACTTTGTCTAGATGCCAGGTGCCTACCAAAACTGCTCTATCTCTCCCCTCCTCAGCTGGACAGGGAAGAAAGGACAGCAAAAGGTCTGTGGGTCAAGATAAAGACAGGGAGAGATCACCCACCAGTTGCCATCATAGGCAAAACAGATTCAGCTTGGGAAAAATTAATTACCAATCAAAGCAGACCAGGGTAATGACAAATAAAAGCTAAATCTTAAAACATCTTCCCCCCACCCCTTTCTTCTTCCTGGGCTCACCTTCACTCCTGAATTCTCTACCTTCTCCCCTCCAGCAGCCCAGGGCATGGGAAATTGGGGCTGCAGTCAGTTCATCACACATTGTCTCTGCCATTCCTTCCTTCTCAGTGGGAGGACTCCTCACATCCTTCTATTGCCCCGTCATGGGAGTCCCTTCCACACGAGACAGTCCTCCATGAACTTCTCCAGTGTGAGTCCCTTCCACAGGCTTCCATTCTTCACAAACTGCTCCAGAGTGGGTCCCTTCCATGGGCTGCAGGGCACAGCCTGACCCACCATGGTCTGCACTAGGGATTGCAGGAGAATCTCTGCTCCAGAGCCTGGAGCACCTCCACCCTCTTCTTCTGCAGTCACCTTGGTTTCTGCAGGGCTGTTTCTCCTTCGCATTCTCACTCCTTACTACTGGCTTAGGTTGCTGTTGGGTAGGTTTTTCCCCTTCTTGCTAAATCTGTTATCCCAGAGCTACTACCACCATCACTGATGGGCTCAGCCTTGGCCAGCAGTGGGTCCATCTTGGAGCTGACTGGCATTGATTCTGTTGCACATGGAGGAAGCTTCTGGCAACTTTTAATGGAAGTTACCACTGTAGATGCCCACTGCCAAAATCTTGCCATGCAAACCCAATACAGAACCTCACATGGCTGTGCATTTAGTCGCAGAGCTGGGTGTTACTGGGTTTTCAGGGGGTTCAGTGGGTGAACTTGACACTGCACCCCCCAGTCAACACCTTGGCTCTGATTTGGACTACTGGAACCAAAAAGATAACTCTGATGTTGCTGGAGCTAATTAATATAAAGTTGATGCTGCATCATGGGGGATAGAACACGGCTTGTTCCCTGGTCTTTCTGTATTTATCAGCACAGATGGAGACAGTTCACTTCCTCTTCAAAAGACAGTGGGCATGTGGGAGGAGGAGTGGTTTTAAGATGACTCAAAGCAGCATATGTGCTGTTCCACAGACCTCCATATACAGAGATGGAAACTTTATATGTTGGGAAACAGGCAGAGAAACTTCCCTCATTAGAAGTAAGAGGAGGCCAATTAACTTCAACAAAAAAGGCTGCCATCTTTGCCAGTATGCTATGCTGTGTTACAATGTGCTCTGGCTCTACCTAGAAAGCTTCAGGAGAAAGAACAGGGTTTGGTGTCAGGTGAGCTAAAGAATTTGCTATAATGTTAAAATGCCTGATCTTAAAAGAGCCAACTTAATATCTTGCTGTAGTATGAGTTGGCTGAAGCTGACCAGCTTCAATATTACCTCATCCATTAAGACAATCACCAATATGAAATAAACACCATAACTAACACAGGAGTCAAGCAGAGAAAGACAGGCACTAAACAATATGTTTATGTTACTAATTTCTGACCTTTGGTGCACTTAAACAAAAATTTAAAAAAATATAGAAATCCAAAGTCTGCAAATCGTTCAGCTTTCTGAAGCCATTATCTTGCTTTCTGAAGAAATAGCACCTTTCCTCGGCCTCCTGCTGCTTCGTTTAATCTTTGGTGATTTAAATATAACTTCATTGTGTTTGCAAATCGTATTTGTTAGGGAGAAAGTTAAAGTACATCTTTCACAGGGATAATAGGAAAAACCCCAAAACAAAGCAACTTCAGAAAAACAAGATTATTTTGGATCACAGCATGTGATGGCTGAAGAGGCAGAGTAGACATTAGAAATTGGCTGACTGATGGATGTGCCATATTGTCACATGCATAATTCATTTTCCAGATAATGTAAAGCCTCATATATAATGTTTCTTGAAAATAAATATGAAGATAAACAACGTATTTATCTGTTCCACTCCTGCTGTACACCAGAAGGAGAAATCTATTCCTCTTTGCACTGAGGGAAAGGACTCTGGTGGATAAACTTATACTACCTGCATACATTAGTAAATTAAACTTTTTTGAAAACTTTGAGTTATATGTAGGAAAATATTGTGACTTTCAGAGAAAGATTGTGACTTCTCACAACAGTGATGTGTTTATTTATAGGCATCCAAGACAAAAATAGCTTTAGAGGTTATGATTCAAAAATGATTTGACTGCTTGAACTTTACTCAGACAGCTTGGAGCAGAGGATCTATACCTCTTAAAAAAACCCCATTTCTAAGTTAAAGTGATCGTACGTGTGATTAATGAAATAATAGCCTTTTACATTTTTTATTTGTCTCTAGGATTTACCTTATTTTGCTTAAAAAAGGTTACAGAAATTGCTCACATGATTCCTAACCTCAGATTTCACTTGTAAAAAATCAAGCAAATATGATTTATATTTATAAAACAAGACTTTTCTATGAGTCATTCAGTTTATTAAAGATCATTTTTAATATCCACAGTACTTTTTGTCAGTCCTTATCTGAATACACTTTTTTTTATATTTTTATTCTGCATGTTCATCAAAGTGTGAAAATTTACTGTCTCACGTATCATTGTAAATCGCAGCAGAAATTCCAACAAACGAGTTAATTTTAAATCTTTTTACTGACATGCAACATGTGTTTAACAATGTACTGAATGAAATGTACTTAATGAGATGATGAGTCAATGGCTAAGTACTGATATTTTGACTCACCTAGCATCCCATTTTTTTTTGATTGCATTTCACATCTGTTTTCTTAGGGTATTTGTGCAGTAGGTATAATGCAGCTAAAAGACTAAGAGCTTGATAGGTTAAAGAAAAATACACATTCTTTAATATTTATAAAGACAATTAATAAAATTCTATTGTTTACAGCATCTTCATGCTGGAAGAGCTTTAGTACATGAGTTATTCCAAAAGTGATGTATTATTCTGTTTTAAGTAATGGGAATCTGTGGCATAGCACTGTTACGAGATTTTACCAGTATATCTAACTTCCAGTGGTAGGATTCCTCTCTCAGAACTTTTCAGTTCTTAAGTATGACCCATTTGACCTTTAGGAACCACCTGTTTCTAACAAATCTGTATTTGTCTGTTTCTCTGGTTTGACCATAAAGATGATTTGCCCAACTCTAAGCATTTGTGGTATTGGTGTCTGGACACAAATTAGAAGGCAAACCTTTTCATTATCAATTGGTATATTTTTCTCCACCCTTTGTCTGAGTTGTGCTTCTTCCCCTGATTCTGTGTGTGTTTCTTCCAAGTGGTGAATCCATGGCTGTACACTGTTATAAAGGGATTCTGTTAATTGTCATCACTGTCGTATCAGGTTACCATACTCATGATTATTCATTGTACTTTTGGCTTGGTATTTTTACACCTTTTTAGTCTTCCTTTAGACACATTATGACAGCAGCATATTTCAGTGGTATAGAAGAGTTTGTTCAAAATGAAAAGGTATTATTTATTCAGGATGCTGCAGCAGCAACCAAAACCCAAGTAATAACCTCCCTTACCTAAAGCCTGAAATCTCCTCGAAGATGTGGCAATTTCCATATAACCAAAGTTCTGCTCTCTTCCCCTGCTTCACTTTGCATTTGGGCTGATACAGCATCTTGACATCTCCATTTGCCCTTTAAACGGTACTGCCTATGGCTTATCTCTCAAATATTTTCAAACTCTGCAGAATGTTTCATGTGAAAAACCATGGAGGTTTGAAGATAAGAATGCTATTTCCAATTAGATCCCTGTGAATCTAGTCAAGTTCCTGAGTCCATAGGGGTGGAAATAAGTGATAAAAGAATTGATACCAGTGCCACCCATTTGAACACTGAGGATTTAGTGGCTTAACTAGCAATACACTGACTATTAAATCAAAACATATATATACATAAAATTACTTGTCTTCCTTAGCATTGAAATTGAGTTAAAAGAATGAACTGCTGTCCCATGATGCCACTTTTCTTTTCATTAAAGTTATCTGTTTGTTATTTTCATTAGTGCTCTTCTATATGCACTTCAGGGACTGTTGTTTGTGACAAGAAGACTATGAAAACTTCACAATTACTTTGGTGGAAACACTTATAAGTCCCTCCTCTGTAAAATAGCTCATTTTAACATGTGCTAAAATACTGAAATCAAATGTGTAGGTAAGCTTTTAAAAAACACAAAGAATTTCTTAGAATTGCTTTTTCTTGAGCTACACTAAGGGATAAACCTGTCAAATATGAAGCCAGAGATATGTGATAGTTTACATGTTTAAATATACAGAAGCAGGACTTTGTAGTTTGATTTCTATCAAAATTCAGTGCTCCAGACATTCCTTCTACCAATGCTCTCAGAAAGGAAGAGCAAGAATAAAGATAAGGACCTCATTCCAATTTACTACAGTTAACAGTGGTTGGTTATAGTGGCATAGATTTAGTTTGAAACAGTCTTTTATTTCTTTTTTCTTTTCCCAAATCTCCAGACATATTTCAACACAGAGATTAAAATTCGCAGTCTTCCTCTTTTACATTTCTAATTTTTATATAATGTTTTTTAAAAGGTCCAGAAATGCATTTCATAATGTTTTCCTCATAAATCTTCAGCATGATATCTCAGTTTATACTGCTGGATGATCCCAGCTGTGACAAAGTAGTTTGGATTTACAGATTTTTCTTGCTGTGATATTGGCTATTTTGATGAATACAATGATAAATTCTCTCACTGAACTCTTCTTCTGGCAAAATATCAATTGAAGGTTTGTGGTAGCCCATGTAGAAACATGAGGCTAAGGCTCTTTCCTGAGCACATTCTGCACATATCAAGTTATGCCATAGAGGTACCTATGGGATGCAAATATTCCTGTTCAGTGAGGCAAACTGATGCTATGCTTATTTTTCATGACAAGGTATATGGGTGATATTTAATGATCATATAGACATAAACATTATTTAAATTAGAAGCAGTTACTTTTGCTGTCAGGGATGGTTTTGCTATCTAGTCTATTTGCCTATTTCTTTTAGTTCTTTTTCTTTCTTCTTTTTGCTTCTTTCTTATCTCCTCTATCTATTTTCCCCCTATTATTTTATTCTTTTTTTACCTTTTTTTTTCCTGCTCCTCATTTAAGGACATGGATTTTTACTGTAACAGTTTCTAACAAGAATAATGTTTTACATTAATATTCTTTGATACTTCAACTGGATACCTATATATTTCTATTTTATCTTTTCCTAAATATAGTTCCTTTTGAATTTCAGCCTTTTTTAGGTTACTTATAGAAAATTTGATACTTTTGTTCTTGTATTTTTATTCTCCAGTTCTTAAAGATTGTTTTAGCTGGTGTTGTGGTTTAGCTCCAGCCAGCCATCAAGCCCCACACAGACACTTGCTCACTCCCCCACCAGCAGGACTGGAGAAATAATCAGAAGTGCAAAAGCCAGAAAAATCATGGTTTGAGATAAAGACAGTTTAATAGGAAAACCAAAACCAGCACACACAAGCAAAATAAAACAAGGAATTAATTCACTGCTTCCCATGGGCAGGCAGGTGTTCAGCCATTTCCAGGAGAGCAGGCCCCCATCTCACATAATGGTGACTTGGAAAGACAACAGTCATCACTCCAAATGTTCCCCTCTTCTTTGGTCAGTTTGGGTCACCTGTCCTGGCTTTGTCCCCTCTCAATCTTCCAGGCACCCCCAACTTCCTTGCCAGCAGGAAAAGCAGAAAAGGCCTTGGCTCCATGCAAGCCCTACTCAGCCATAACAAAACCATCTCTGTATTATCAACCCTGTGTTCACCACAAATCCAAAACACAGCCACTGTAAAGAAAGCTTTTTAATGAATGCTTCCTAAAATTATTATTTTTTCATGTCAGAGTCAGTTTAACTAAGGCAGTGATAAAACGTGTTAATATTTATGTTAATTTTGGGAATAAAAAAATTGCCTAGAGTTCTTGTTTACTTTGATTTCATTATTTTCTAAAAGTACTTTTACTTACGCAATAGTTTTATTGTTATTATTAGCATTTGCTACGTGAACTACTCTTTTTTATCCTTTGGGAATTTTCTCCATCCATTTGCAGCATCATCACTTCAGAGTGGAGATGTCTACATGTAGATAATACTGAAAATTTTGCCTTCCATGGTAGATGCTATTTGCAAAGCCATGTTCAATAGTGAATAGTATAATATATAATTTACTGAATCACTCAGGACTCAAGGTACTTTTAACTGGATCACTGAATAGAAAATTCCAGTGCATTGAATACTTTGATATTTGTAGCCATTACAGCTCATAATAATAGCTATGAATATCATATGAGCTATAATGACCCAGTTTGATAAAGATCCTTGAATTAGAAAAAATGTGAATGCAGGGTGTATTTGTGGACAAAATTTTATTGTATTTATACATTTGGTTTTACAAAATTTTTTGTCTTACTTGATTCATTGCCCAGCATCAGGTAATGTGTTCAGAGTTGTGTCTTGTCCTGTATTTTACATTTTCCAATCTCTTTCTTGTTTGCAGAACTCAATCTTTATCATGGTATCACAGTAATTTAATAATAATTGCCTTTGTTCTTTTGTCTTTCAGTGACAAGGCACTTGTCTTTATGTATCTCTTCCATTCCAATGTACTGCAATGTAGACTATTTCCTGCAATTCACGTTAAATAGCTCTTGATCACAGGCAATCAAAAACAGCTTCTCATTTTGCCCTGGAGAACCCATGATTTGTAGGCTGAGGACTCTTCTCTCAGTCAAAAGCTGAATTTCAGTCAATCTACGTGATTTCCATTTACGTTAAATGCATAATGCATTATCTTTATTCTATGATTTTAGTGTCTGCTTTCCTCCTCAAAGAAAAATGCAACGTTGACAATATAGGACTGGATCTATAAATGGGACTCAGGCTCAGTGCTGAGTGCTCTGGTACCCTTTAAAAGATGTGTTTCGTGCATGTAGTGACCAGGTGTGTTCTACAGCTTGACCTCTGAGGTGTCTAGGCATTGAAAGAGTACAAAAGACTTTTAGGGGCTCCAGTTGCATTATCCAGTGAGAAGTGCTAGGAAAATGCTTACATTATCTCTAGAATAGTTACACAATTCAATGTCTATTTAAAAGGTACCCAATTTTTTACACACTCATAAGAAAATTTTTCATTCTTCCTTGGCCTCCTTTCTGCCCTTTTCTTTCATTGCAAGGGAGTAATATATTTATTTCTAAGTAAGTTTTTTCTCTTTCCACATAGTTTCAAATCTAGTATTGAGACGGAGAGAAATTTGAGAAAGATGGGTCCCATTACACATTTACTCGTTTCCTGCTTCATGCAATTGAGATAGTGACTTAAAAAGTTATTTCATATTAAGATATTTTCTGTTTCTCCTATGAAAGCTTACCCTCACTGGACAGCATAATGAAGGACAGAAAGGAAAAGCAGGGGAAAAATTGAGAAAAATTATTCTGAAACTGAAGCTATGGTGTAGAATAAATAATTATAAGCTTCCTGTTTGGTCAACTCAATGCCTAAGCCACAGGGTTGTACATAATTTTCTGTCTGATTTGATGACTGTTTGATTAGATCACAAAAAGCTCAGCCTTATGCTGAATACCTATTTCCTTCTGGTTACAGCAGTACACCGATTCCTAGAAGCAGGAGGAGAAATTTAATGCATATATCCTCTTTTCCAGGCAAGTAGTCAAACCACTGATTCTTTGATATAAGGAGGTTTTCTTTCCATCTATTTTTCATCTGTAAGTACTAATCTTGCAGAGTACCAGACCGAGTGGACCAGCAACAGAGAATGAGGCACTCCTAGCTTGCAAATCCCAAGGCTTAGATGTGAGAGTCGGGGGGGCATTGCACTTGCTTTGCTTTTCCTGGTCCTTGGACACCTTGTTATTGCAAATGCGACTTGCTCTGCTTCAAAAAATTAGTAAATGTCGCAGGGAGTTGAGTAAAGGAGATGGATGCTGAATCTCTTTGCAGTATTAGCCTTTTCTCTAATTTCTTTATCAGAAGTTACTCCAGTTGTCTATAGCCACTTTCAACATTTCCTTGACGCTGTGGACAGCAGTCAACTGAATGTATCTTCACCTAACATTTATCTATGAAGTTTCAAAGGCAAATGTTTTGGGTATTTTTCTTGATTTACAAGCCTGTCTTCTGGTTTCCAGAAAATTGTGTCATACCTGAAGCAATGTATATAATTAGACAAATGAAAATAAAGATAAAATCTAAAGTACTTGTGAGCTATAAAGAAGCTTTGGTTCTTTAATGCACACCTACTTTTGCTATTGCTATATAGTGTTTTTCAAACCTTATGGTAAGATGACAGATAATTCCTGTGGAAAGCAATGTAAAAATATATAACAACTATCTTTGTCTTTCATCTAAGACCAGTGGTATCCTGGGCTCTATTTTGAAAAACATTGCCAGCAGGTTGCGGGTGCCCCTCCACTCAGCCCTGGTGAGGACACATCTTGAGTGCTGTGTTCAGTTCTGGGCTCCTCAGTACAGGACAGACATGGAGATGCTGAAATGGGTCCACTGGAGGGCTACAAAGATGATTAAGGTACTGGAGCATCTCTCTTATGAGGAAAGGCTGAGGGAGCTGGGCCTGTTCAACCTGGAGAAGAGATGACTGAGAGGGGACCTCATCAATATCTGTCAGTATCTGAAGGGAGGGTGTCCAGAGGAAGGAGCCAGGCTCCTCTCAGTGGTGCCAAGCAATAGGACAAGAGGCAATTGGCAGAAACTGATGCAGAGGAAGTTCCACCTGAACATGAGGAAGAACTTCTTTACTGTACAGGTGACCACACACTGGAACAGATTGTCCAGAGAGGTT